>BCLF01000105.1:890365-905214 GCA_001602275.1 Zoysia japonica | reverse complement strand
CGCATGCGTGTGGGGCCACGCGCCGGCGCCGGCCGCTGGCCGAAACCCTTTTTTTTCTCTCTCTTTGGCGGCTGCTTTTCTTTTCTTTTTCTTTCTTCTTTTTCGCGGTTCTTTCTCGGAGCCCGAGGGCATCCGACACAGTGTAGCCGACGGCTACAATTTTCTTTCGGATCTTTGCTCGCGGGTAGAGTTTCGACGAGTTTTTCCATACTCGTCGGGATCCACTCCTAGATCTGGCTCTGATGCCAATGTTGTTATCTCTTCTCTGGGTCTAGGAGTGTAGATCCGAGAGTTTCCGTGTCGGTAATAGATCTGTAGTTCGGAGGTGGTCAATACCTTCGGATCCGATCGCCGGAGTCGAGGAAGACGATCTGACCATCTGCTCTTTGTCGGTGTTGTCCTCTGCGCTAGGGCAACGTCGGTCGGTGAAGTGGGCAGTGGCGTAGAAGTCACGACGACGTCGTCGATCTCCCGGTGACGGCGGTCGTCGTGGCGGTGACGGCGGTGGTGCTTCCCGTCGGCACAGCGCCCCCTCATAGATCGGATTTAGGGTTTTGTCGGTGGGGTGCGGCGGTACGGACGAACTTAGGTCATGAGTTCCGGCCGGCCCCCTCCCACCTCTATTTATTGTGGCGCTGGCGACAGGGGCCCACCAGCCATAATGGGCTGGGCGCCCCCAATCAAGGCGCGATTAAGTCAAGGGTCCATTAAAGCCGTTGGACCAAAACGGGTGGAGATCAATTCCTAACACAGGAGAGAGGACAGCACATGCGCGATCTCGATGTGACACGCCCTTTAATTAAGTAGTGTTTGGTTCAAGTTTTTGTAACGTATTCCAATTACAAAGTTAAACGCTTACGATAGATTTTGTTTGTTTGAACCCACTTGTAATCCCATTCCACAGTAATCCGATACGAGCTTATACAAAATTGAAACCCGTCTCCCGCCACCTGTATCAAATCCATTCCCATCTCTCATTTTCTTCCTCTCGACTCGCTTCTTGCTTGACGAGCACAACCACCGACGAGCATGCCACCTTTCTCCCCGCCGGCGCCCCACCTCTCCTTCCCGCCGGCTCAAACCCCCTCCTCCCCACAGCGGCGCCACCCTCCCTCCCGCCATGGCGCCCGCCTCTCCTTCCCGCCAGCTCAAGCCCCCTCCTCCCCGCCGTGGTGTCGTCCCCTCTCTGTCGTGGCACAAGCCCCTCCACCCCGCAACGTCGCCGCCCCCTCCTCGCCGCGGAGGCCCTCCTCTCCTCCCCGCCACAGTGCAAGCCCCCTCCACCCCGCAGCATCGCCGCCCCCCTCCTCGCCACGGCGGCCCGCCTCTCCTCCCCGCCGGCGCAACCCCACTCCTCCTTGCCACGACGCCACTCCCTCCTCCCCATAGCAGCGTCACCCCCCTCCTTTTTGCCACGGCGCGCGACCCCTCCCCGCTACGGCGTAGCGCCACCCCCTTCCTCCTCTTCGCGGTGTGCCACCCCTCCTCCACGCCGGTGGCCCTCCCTCAATGCTGATGCCGTGGTCGGAGGCTCGGAGCACAGTTCGATGCCGTGGTCAGAGCAGTTCTTCCTTCTCCCTCCTGGAGCTTCTTCTCTTTCTTTAAGCTTCAGATTCATTCAATTTCCGATACATGAGGAGTTAACCAAGCACCGTAACGGTATGGATTACCGTTACGTCTAAACCAAACAAAATAGGTAATAAATGATTCCACCCTTCATACCCCTGCATTTTGTTACTGTTACTGTTACCGTTACCTAACCACATACCAAACACTACCTTAGTTCGTTAGGCACTGACCAGCCACTGTTACTACATGTGCTGTTGATTGAGTACTAACTAATATAATTAATGGAAATCGATCCTTCTCTTTAATGGACCGAAATAGACGTCTAAATCTCGTCAGACTTCGATCGACGGTCTTTAGGGTGGGGGTTTCTCCGGCGACCTTCCATGCATGAACTCCGGCTTAGAAGCTAGGGAGGAGGTTTCGAGGGAGATTTCCACTACGGCTTCCAGAAGACGGGCTAGATGATTCTACAGGTTCGTGATCTGACCGCCATACCTTAACCACATGTATCATACTATCATGTATGGACGTTTATTTGTACGCACGTACACATACGTATGGCTGATGAATTGCTTACGCTCGAGTACTGTACGTAACTATCGACTCCTTGGGGTACGGTATGGTGTGCCTAATTGAATGTGCAACAGTGGCGAACGTCCCTGTCGCGCGCCATACTCCACGCGCGACGTCGATCGCCATGCTTGCTGTCGGATCTATACGTTTTCTTTTTCCGAAATTTGTCGTTGTTGGTGACGCGTCACGTATACGCGACTGTTCCGATGTTGCGACGGCCCAGCAGCAGCTAGATCGATCGATCAAGCTACTGTACAACAAGAAGAATTCATGGGCGCATTCATGGGAAGCCAGGGAAGGGGATGGGCGCGGATGCTCTTTGCTGGAAGAAGAAGCGTCGGAGTAGTACGTGCGTGGTGTTTGAATGCGCGGGCGGATGGGTCTGTGTGTACGGCCATGCATCCGTGTCGATCGGTTGCCCGGAGGACGACGGCGACGCTACTCTAGCTGAGAACGACGGGTCGATCGATCGTGGGGTTGCTGGAGTCGCCCATGCATGGAGCGCCCGTTTCGATCTCTAGAAGTTGACGGAACGTACGCCACTTGTTTCGTCCCATGTCTAGCTCCGGTTCAGATGCGGCACGTACGGCGGTCTCGAGAAATTAGCGACAAGTTACTGGGCATGCGTGGTACTACGTACTCCTATACTCCACACTCCACGGTAGACCGTGATCGATGGAACGACATCTAGCTTGGAGATTCGTGCACGCGCGCAGCACCGACCTCGCGTTCGCTTTTACGATGCACTTGCTACTACCGCCGTAGCCTCGTTCGTACGTAGGGCACTGCGCACAGTTGACAGCGCCGGAGGCCATGCATGTCGCGAGCACGCGCTGCTCTGTATCTCATGTTATTCGTCCACGGAGTGGCAGGCTCCAGCAACACGAATGCGATCGAGCTGTTTCTTTCATGGAACCGCAGCTCGCCTCGCTCTATCGATCGATCGACCTCTCAACATATGTTCACCGACGGAATTCTTCGTATGCTAGCTCGCACCTTGTTGCGATTTAACTAAGAGCTAGCTTGTAGTAGTACGTACCATCGATGCTCATGATGATGTAGGGCGTTGCTACAACACGAAGCATCTCCCAAGAGCAAGTTCATTAACAAACCAACCGGCAGGCAGCACCGAATAATTAATCGGTCAAGAACTAGGAGTAAGAGCTGAACACATGCATGTACGTAGGCCATGATCAGTACATACATGCTGCACTGAACAACGTCGCCGAGCATGCATGCATTTAGTCGGTGCGCGCACGCACGCAGCCGATTCATGTTCATCATCATCATACTATGCATGTGTGATGCGCATCTATCGGTCAGGTCAAGCGAGCTGCGATCAAGAACAGGCAGTCAAACGTGCATGCTGGCGCCTGCACCGCCCAAGCACAAGCTAGTAGCTGATTCCCCGGCTCAAAACCCGACCGAAAAGATTCCGGCCACGGATGCTAATCCACCGTACTCAACCACCTGCATGCTAACTGATCGATGGTCAGCGACCTGTTCCCGACGAATCGATCGAGTACAGTAGCTCCTTCTCCCGGAATCCAAGAAACTTCTCCATGGTCATCAGTGGGCGACACGGGATGTACTTGACCAAGCTATATTTTTTTTTGTTTATAGGAGTATATTTCAAACCTCACTTAGCAGATCGATCAAGCAGCGGCGCTTGTTTTTCGCCGCGAATTCGAAAGATTCTGGTCAATATTTTAGCTCGTGCGTGTGGGAGGTTGCAGGAACACAAGGCATCTCGACTGGGATAGTCAAACGTACGGGATCGATCGATCGGACATGCATGCATGGCGGTGGTCGAAATTTCGGTGCGTTGATTCGTCGGTTGCACTTGCAGCAATTTGTGGCAGGGGAATCAAATTTTTTATTAATTTATTCTACACTGTTTGAACAGCTTATTATTATTTGGCCAGTCGTGGCAGCTGACCAAGAACAAATCAGTTCGCTGCGAGTAAGACCGTGTACATATCCAGCGATAGATTGATGGTGGCACAGGTGCTGTTAATTTCTGAAGAAAGTTACTGGAACGGGAGTTGGAGTATCTAGAGCCAACGTACACAAAATAAACTGACAGGCCTTTTCTGTTGATCTGCACTTCGAGGAGTCTTATCCATAGTGCATAGAAACCACATTAATTTCTTCACCATTTATGCGTTAAACTCCGAGTTTTCGGCTACCTACGACGCTTCATCAAATGTAGCAACATAATCTTGGTAGTATCTGAATTAAACTGTTACAAGATACATATGCTAAAGCACTGAGTACATGCTGTATATTTTTGGCAAGAATTTCAGTTTGACGAACAATATGCAAGCCTGGTAGTTGTCTCTGTTAAAAACGAGAGAGGCATTCACGATATATATAAAAACCTCTTGTCCAAAGCAGACAAGTTTTCCAGATCGATCGACCAAGCTTTGTCCGGCAGGCCAGCAGGACCACCACCGCAACCGTATGACATCCCATCAAAGATTGATCAAGGACAGTAGTTTACAGAGACGAGAGCTAGAGGGACCGCCCTGCTCCCACTAGAAAAAAAAAATTAGAAAACTTTTGGTTAGTTAAAGGAGGAGGAGCACTAGTGCAATTAACAACCATTTCCATGCAGCTTCCAAATAGAAGAGGCATCGTTAATAAGCTAAAGAAGAAGCCCTCCACCAGCAGCAGCTAACCGAAAGAAGCAAGGCTCAAGAAAGCCGGAACAGGATGTAGTGGAGAGATATGATTATCACACACACACACACAGAGAGAGAGAGAGAGAGAGAGAGAGAGGCTTCATAGACAACTTGCCTCCATACTCATTTTACTTTGTTCCAAATGCATACTCTCTTCGTTTTTAAATTGATGTCGCCGTTGATTTTTAATGTCAGCTTTTACTATTTGTCTTATTCAAAAAATTAGTTTAAATATATAAAATTTTAAGTTGTGATTCAAATAACTATTATAATTAATCAAATTATAACACCCTGCTTAACTAGTTGATTTTGTTTTGGTTAGTGCTAATCCGTCGTCCTGCTTGCTTGCTGATGCTTGCTTCTAGGCCATATGGGTCCGGGCACCGATGCACATGTGGGATCCGAACCCGGTGGCCAGCGGGTGGTAGGGTTCTTCCTCTAGTACTCGACATACTTTTTTTTTGCGACAGTACTCGACCATACTGATAAAATGAAATTTTAACATACTAGTGCCATTAGCTACTACTAGTAGTTTATTGGATCCGGTCCTTCGGCGCAGGACACATACCCGATTGCCCGTGATGGCGTCGATCTCAGAACCGGTATCAAAACGTGATCCGAAACCCGCGAGGACCCGCCGAATCTCTCGTGCGCCTACCGGAGCGAGGCGGGCCACTGGGTCGGCCCGCCCTGTCGCGGGTCGGCTCGGCAACCACCCCAGCTGTTTGTACGCGCAGGGCAGGAATGTGGACGCACATGTGCGGCCTGGCCTGGCACGTACGTGTGCGCGTGCGAACGTGTGCGCGCGTGCCTCACACGGCCACACGCCTCCTCTTCTTCCCCTGCTCCCTCTCTCTCTATAAACCACCTCCGCTGCAGACGCGAACCAGCGCACCAGTCACAGAAAGGAAGCTTCCTCTACAGCCAGAGATCGTCAATCGCAGCACAGCTCATCCTCTTCAGCTAACACCCATCCGTCGTTGCCGGAGAAGAAAGGGGGCTTGCTTGTTTCTACGTACGACGAACAAGGAGGGAGAAATGGAGGGTGCCACCGCGGCGGCGAGCTTTGTGGCCGACGCTGACAACTTGAAGGCGACCGAGCTGAGGCTCGGTCTGCCGGGCACCGAGGAGGAGGTGGAGGAGCTCCAGAAGTCGACGACGACAACGGCGGCGCTGTTGCCGACGCCGCCGTCCACGCCCAGGGGCAAGAAGCGCGATGGCAGCGGACCCGAGGAGGCCGCCAAGACCGCGCCGCCGGCAGCCAAGTGAGTGCTTGACCTCGAAGGCTTGACCGTGCCGTGGATGGCGGTGTTCTGACCGACGACGTGCTTATTGTGCAGGGCTCAGGTGGTGGGATGGCCGCCAGTGAGGTCGTACAGGAAGACGTGCTTCCATCAGCAGCAGGCGAGCAGCAAGACCCAACCAACTTCGGCGCTGGAGGAGTCCGCCACCGCCGCGACGGCCACGGCTGCTACCGCCGGAGCCAGCAACGCGCTGTTTGTGAAGGTGAGCATGGACGGCGCTCCGTACCTGCGGAAGGTGGACCTGAAGACGTACAACGGCTACCGGGAGCTGAGGGAGGCGCTGGAGGCCATGTTCCTCCGCTTCTCCGGCGGCAGCGGCAGTGCGGTCGACGCGCCGGCCGTCGTCAACCCCTCGGACTTCGCCGTCACCTACGAGGACAAGGACGGCGACCTCATGCTCGTCGGAGACGTGCCCTTCGAGTACGTAGCCACAACCTGTACAACATCTCTGTTTATTTCACAAGTTTGAATGGTGTCTTACGAAGTTTGGTTCTTGTGTTCCGCAGCATGTTCATCAGCACCTGCAAGAGGCTGAGGATCATGAAGGGATCTGAAGCTCGAGGTCTGGGGTCAGTGAAGAACAACTGATGAACAAGACGCGTGTCGACTCGTGCACACGAACAAGATTCTTTTGTTCTCTTGGGGGGTAATCCTCCATCCAAGGCATGGAAGACATGTTACTACGATCATCTCTCGTTGTCACTCTTGAACGCAGCTCCTTTTTTTGTTACTTTTGATGAACTTGTTACTAGTACTCCATGTGTGTTAGCAACACAAAAGGAGTGGAGATTCGAGTTGACTCTCCATGTGTGTTTGTACAAAGCGAAAGGTCACCGTTTTAAGTTATATCAGTGGTTGCTTGATTGATCACTCCACTGCAGGGAAGAATTTGGGGCTGTTCTTCGGTTCTTCCCTTGGTTTGATCAGTTTTTATCCGTATGGTGTTTCCTTTTGGTTGTGACGGAACTGCAAGAACATTACACATTTTTTTTTTAAAAAAAAAGGTTCCGGCTCGGTTGCGAGATTATTCGAGATCGAACCACCTCCTTGATCATGGGCAGGTAGGCACAAAAGTTAGCTCCTTTATTCTGTAATGTTGCTAAAAGGAACAACCAAAGCGCAGTACAACAAATACCTTCCTCTTTCTCCTCTGATGAAAGACTGAAAGCATGAGCAGAACTGAACATATTTACATGGACACAGCATGTTCAAAGACTGGCCACAAGATCCAGTTTACATCTTGCATCACCCTGATCGATCTCTGCTTACCTGTTCGATGTTGTTGCTTGGGAGTTGGGAACAAACGATTAGGCAGCTTGACAGCTTCTGGATACGGTTCTGATCGATGGCTCTTAGGTCTGAACTGACCGTACGCTGCTTCTGAAGGAGCAGGAAGTTCAGAACGAACCGAGCGCAGACGCAGGGCATGACTGCCTTGGACAGATTGCCATTCGTTCCCTCGGCATATGTTTTATGAAGGATTGAGCTAACGAAGCCAAGCGCCTGCATACGAATCAGAAGGGATTGCCTTAGGAGAGAAAATGAAAACTGGGAGACAGCAGCTGGAGTTGCAACCTGGAACGCTGCTTCCTCGTAGACCAGATCACAGTCGTCATCAGACAATGGTGGGCCTCGTAGGTTTCCCGGCTTTTCCTTTCGGTCTGCTTGGGTGTTGGGCTGTTTCGGCAGGTGCGCTTCTTCACAATCGGGTATCATTTTTCTCTTTTTAAATTGAACAATTTTTTTATATATTTTTTCTGTGAAATTAAACTGATTTCTGTAAATTTTTTATAAGATCTTTACGTTCTAAAGGAGCCCTCAGTTTTCAGATCTAGTACTAATATGATAATTGGTGTCTGTCTGTCTGTCAATCACCTGGTTTCTTCTCTAACAGCTATTATTAACTGCTAATAGTATGTTGCTTGCTGCACATGAAACAAATAAAGTATTGGTAAAGACTATAACCTCCTCCTCCTTTCTAAAATTGTTATAGTTAGCGAGACAATTAGGCATATTTGATATGCCAATTTGTCATCCGCACACAAACAGTCACCTCACAAAGGGGAAGGGGAATCAGAGATTCCAGGAAGACTCCTGAGAAACCTAACATTTCTGCTGTTCCAAAGCATCAAGCAAGATGCATGCACCGGCAGATGAGAATAAGATGAGCTCTCGGGATTTTATTTTTTGGTTGACGACACTACCGGATAGGACCGAGGACGGACGGTGACGGGGTCCGACGTGCGCAGACACCACCGCGGCCACTGTTTCTTGCTGACTTGGCAAGCCTCCCAGCCAAGAGAAAGATACGGGTAGGGGCCCGCGCAAAAAATCCACATTCCGTGGACGGAAACGCCCCCCTACCGGTCCTCGTCCGCGTCCACTTGGCCTGCAAGTGGAGAGGAGGCCGCGATTTTTTGCAACAGGAATGAAGTGAAACCGACTCTTTTGATACCGACACCTTGTCTGCCATGACTTTTCGGCCTGAAATCTGAACGAACTGCTTGGAAGAATTATGCCTTCTGGCCTGCTGCGAGACGTTGAGGCCTTAGCGTCAAAGAGGGCGTTTCCATATGCAGATTTCGGTTTTGCATCTATTATGTAATTTACAAACATATTGTTGCTATGGAGGATGTGAATGAAATGAATCAAATTTCGGTCGGAAGTACTTAGGTTTTCGCTCTAGTTTGTAAGATTAGTTTGAAATTCTTGTCAAACTTGCGCCGTTGGGCCTTTAAAATAGTACAGAGATAGCTACTCTCTTCATTCACAATTATAAATCATTTTAACATTTAAATTTTATTTTTCAATATATATCATTCTCTTCTAATACATATTTTTTTTCTCAATAAATCTATATCTTTATCTCTTTTCTCATCATTTTCTTTCCTCTTCATTTTCTATGCACTGTATCCTTTCATCTTCTTCGCTTCTCCTTAATTTCCTTTCTGTGTACAAGGCTAGAATGACTTATATTTATGAACAGAGAGAGTATTGTATTGAGAACAAATACGGTATTGGTAAAGACTGTTGTGATTTTTTCCCGGTGTCTAGGAGTGTAGATCCGAGAGTTTTGTGTCGATAATAGATCTGTGGTTTGGAGGTGGTTAATACCTTCGGATCCGGTCGCCGGAGTTGAGGAAGACGATCCGACCATCTGCTCTTTGTCGGTACGGTCCTCTGCGCTAGGGCAGCGTCGGTCGGTGGAGAGGGCAGTGGCGTAGAAGTCACGGCGACGTCGTCGATCTCCCGGTGACGACGGTCGTCGTGACGGTGATGGCGGTGGTGCTTTTCGTCGGTACAGCGCTCCCTCACAGATCAGGTTTAGAGTTTGTTGGTGGGGTGCGGCGGTACAGATGAACTTAGGTTATGAGTCCCGACCGACCCCCCACCTCTATTTATTGTGGCGCTGGCGACAGAGGCCTATCAGGCATAATGAGCTGGGCGCCCTCCGATCAGGGCGCGATTAGGTCAAAGGCCCATTAAGACTGTTGGGCTAAAATTGGAGATCAATTTCTAACATTCTCTTCCTTGATCTCACTTTATACTTTTATCTTTATTACTTTTTAACTTCACTCATTCTATTACAGATTGATGCATAGAACTGTCTCATCGTCACGGTCAATCGCCGATAGACTTAACAGCTACAATACATTTTTCTGTTTTGAAATAGTTACTATATATTTTGGGCCAGCTTTTAGTTCAGGAATCACAGGTTTTCTCTTAAACCTATGTCGGCAATATGTTCAATAAATACTTTGAGTGGTAAGTCTTTAGTAAGCGGATCCGCTAGCATCTTTGCGGTGCTTATATACTCAACACTTATGATTTGATCTCGAACTTTATCTTTCACAACATAGTACTTTATATCAATGTGTTTGGCAGCACTACTTGACTTATTGTTGTGGGCATACGTTACTGCGGGTTCGTTATCGCATTACAACTTAAGTAGTCCATAGATGTTGTCAACCACTTTTAGACTGAATATGAACTTCTTAAGCCAGTTCACCTGCCCTGTAGTCTCATAACATGCTACAAACTCGGCATACATTGTGGACGATGTAGTGACAGTTTGCTTTGAACTTTTCCACGAAATAGCTCCTCCAGCGAGAGTAAACACATATCCGGATGTAGACTTTCTATCATCTTCCGTATAATCAAAATCTGTGTACCCCACTATATGGAGTGAATCTGATTTTCTGTATGTCATCATAAGGCCTTTTGTTCCTTACAAATAGCGCAAGACTTTCTTTATCAATTTTCAGTGCTCTATTTCAGGATTGCTCTGAAATCTGTCAAGTAATCCGGTAACAAATGCTAAGTCAGGGCGTGTACATACTTGAGCATACTGTAAACTTTCGACAGCTGAAGCATATGGAACCGCTTTCATTTGATCGATCTCGTATTGGTTCCTGGGGCATTGAAAATCCCCATATCTGTCGCCCTATGTGCAGGTGATGAACTATATTTATACATACTATATTTCTTTAATACTTTCTCTATGTATGCCTTTTGTGATAGTCCCAATAGCTCTTTGTTTTTATCTCGGTGAATTTTGATTCTTAGAACGAATGAAGCTTCACCAAAATCTTTCATATCAAAGTTTGAGGACAAAACCTTCTTTGTCTCCAGTAACAGACTGACATCACTACTAGCTAGTAGGATATCATCCATATACAGGATTAGAAAGATAAATTTCTCATCTTTAAACTTTGAATAAACACAGTTGTCCTCTATATTTTCTTTAAACTCAAATTTCTTTATCGTGCTGTCAAACATCAAGTACCATTGTCTTAAAGCTTGCTTTAACCCATAAATCGATTTCTTTAAACGGCATCCCAGTTTTTCGTTTCCTTCTATGACAAAGCCTTTCGGTTGTGCCATGTAAATATTTTCCTTCAAATCCCCATTGAGGAATGTTGTCTTTACATCCATCTGATGTAATTCTAAATCATAATGAGCCACTAGTGACATTATGATTCTGAAGGAATCTTTACATGAGACCGGAGAAAAAGTCTCATTGTAATCAATCCCTTCTCTTTGAGTAAAGCTTTTCGCCACGAGTCGTGCTTTATATTTTTCTACATTCTCTTGGGAGTCGAGTTTTGTCTTGTAGACCCATTTATAGCCTACTGTTTTGGCTCCTTTAAGAATTACTTTCAAGTCCCATACTTTATTAGTCTTCATGGACTTCATTTCTTCTTCCATGGCCTCAAGTCATTTTGAAGAGTTTTCGCTTCTCATGGCTTCTTCAAATGAGGTGGGATCATCCTCTATTTGAAATTCTTCTGTCTGATAAACTTTATAGTCATCAGCAATAGCTGATCTTCTTACTCTTTGAGACCTCCTCGGGGCCTCTTCATTTTGTACATTTTCTGTTTGAGGCTGTTGTTGCTCCCTCTCATCTGTGGCAATGGGTTCTATAGGATCTTGTAGAATAGGTTCCTCATTTCTATTCATTGTTGTCACAGAAGGAACAATAACAGGTGCTTGCACCACAGTATCTTGCACTGTCGGTGCAGCGACAGCAGATAGTGAGAAGAATGGCTCTTGAATCATCAGAGTGAGAGCATACGCCCGCTTATTTTCAAAGTCAATCTCTCGAGCTACCATGCTCCCCCTCATCATCTCATCATATAAGAAGACAGCTTTTCTCATTTCTACAAATTTTGTATGTCTGTCTGGACAGTAGAAACGATAACCTTTTGAATTTTTTGGGTAACCAATAAAATGGTAACTTACTGTTTTAGGATCAAGCTTCCCAATGTTTGGGTTAAATACTTTAGCCTCAGCTGGGCTCCCTCACACTCGTAAGTGGTTTAACGAGGGAACTCTACCTGTTCACAACTCATACGGTGTTTTCGGCACCGATTTACTGAGTACTCTGTTGAAAATATGAATGGCAGTTTTTAACGCCTCCATTCACAAACTCAATGGCAATGTGGAATAGCTCATCATACTTCACACCATATCTATCAGGGTACGGTTGCGTCTTTCAGCTACCTCATTTTGCTGAGGTTCGCCCGGTGTAGAATACTAGGCTAATATTCTATTTTTCTATAAAAACCTTGCAAAAGGTCTAGGAACTTGTCCATACGGGGTATGTCGACCGTAGTACTCTCCCCACGATCAGATTGGACTATCTTTATCTTTAAATCGTGTTGGTTTTCAACTTCAGCCTTAAATATCTTAAATTTATCCAAAGCTTCATTTCTTTCTTTGATTGGATAAATATATCCATATCGGGAGTAGTCATCCGTGAATGTTATGAACGAGTCATAACCATCTATACTCTTCATAGAAAAGGGACCACAAATATCCGTGTGAATAATTTATAAAACTCCTGTGCTTCTTTTTGCATCTTTTTTAATTTTTTTTACATATTTTTCTTTAATACAATCTCGATATTGTTCTAAGTATGAGAACTCTAGTGGAGGAAGAATATCATTCTTAACTAGTCTTTCTATTCTTCCCCTCGAAATATGGGCTAAATGACAGTGCCATAATTTCGATGACTTGTCTAGAGTTCTTTTTCGTTTTCTATTTTCATTGATGGACGATGATTCGTTTATCTCGCACGCAACATTATCATTATCACATACGACATTCACATCATCACGTAGTGATAACAAATAAAACCCATTTTGTAAGATGGCAAGACCAACACATTCTTTATTAAGCATTATTTCACGTTTGCCATTTTCAAAATGACAATTATAACCATCACTATCTAAATATGAAACACTAATCAAATTACTTTGTAGAGAGGGTACATAGAGAACATCTTTAAGTATAAGAATAAAGCCATCAGCTAGCTCTAATGAAAGATCGCCAACGGCTTCAACTTCAGCTTGGACTCTATTTGCAACTTTAATGCATCTTTCTCTTCTTTGCGTAGTCCTCGTCGAATGAAATTCTTGCAATGAATTAGCAACATGAACAGTTGCTCCAGAGTCAATCCACCAAGTGAATTTCGAATATTGCACATATAGGGATTTATTTATAAAGGTAATAATGTTCTCACCTTTGTTTGCCATGATCATCTTTAAATAAGAGGGACAATCCTTCTTATAGTGTCCCGTCTTCTTGCAGTGAAGACACTGATCCTTGTTTACTGCAAATTTGTTCTGTTGAGGCTGATGGACAGGGGTTTTTCCTTTATTCTTTGAGGAGTAGCTGTTAAATTTTTTTCTTTTGTTGTCCTTCATATAGTTGATAGAACCACCATGTGAAGCTTTAATTCTGTCCTTCTCTTGCACACACATTGCTATGCACTTTTTCAAGTCCCATATCTCGGGTTGCATATTGTAGTTGACAATAAATGTGTCAAACTCTTTTGGCAAAGAAGTAAAAATCAGATGGATAAGGAGCTCATCCTTGAGACCTAGATCTATTGGTTTAAGCTTAGATGCTGTGTTACTCATTCTTAGTATGTGATCTCTAATGCCACCGTTATCATCAGAGTACCTTTCTGTCACAAGTTGTTTAATAACTTGTGTGGCATATGTCTTTGAAGAGCCAGTAAATTGACTCTTTATTTCTTTCAAAGTACTCTGACGGTGTCACATCCGCGATTGAACCCACAATTACAGACTTAATCGTGTTCTTTATTACAGCCAAAACACTTTTTATTGGCTGTGATCCATTTTCTATGCTCAAGATCATAGCACATCTTTAAGGGAGCATAGTCCCTCTGTCTGGTCTGTCAAGCAGCTTCAGCCTTATTTTCTTTTCTCACTGGCTCCTTAGGTTCAGTGGGACATGCTGTGGTGAGCACCCAGTCCACCTCAGCCAAGATAAACGCTAGGTCTATCTTTTTTTTCACTCTCCATAGTTGTCACCTTTGAGAGTGGGTATTTCTTTGATACAACTCATTAAGTTGTATCCGCCTGTAAATAAATCAAATAAAGTAAGAACATAATAACAATAAAATTATATGTCTTATTTTCAACATTGATAAAAAATATGACACACAATTTTATATTATACATTAAATCTATGTCACCGTTGGACAGAAATAGAAATAATGCATAAAATTTCAATTACAAAAATTATAATACTGTTATTATCAACGTTGGTCAGAAAATAACAATATCATAATTATCTGAAATTTATTACTATTTTTTCAAAATTAAATTCTCTCGTTGGTTCGAATTTAATAATGAAAATAATTTCTTTAAGTACGCAGCGGAAAACAAAATTTTTTAATTTTCAAAAGCATTTACTTTATTTTTCTGTTCTGTCAAAATTATTCCGTTGGTTCCAATTTTAACAGATTTAATTAGGTAAAAAAATACCTAATTAATCAATTAAAAATGCCTCTGAAAAAGAAATAGAAAAACTTTTTTTTTTGGGCCGAAATTAAAATTTGGCCTGGCCCATTGGACTGTTGCAATTCATGCAAGCCAACCTGAGCTTGAGCCGAAAATTTGCACTCCCTCATGGGCCAAATCTGGCCCATTTGACCATCGCGCTATCTGGACAGTTGGATCTAGATCTGACGGACGCGCTCTTTTTTCAGAGGTAAAAAAGGATTGGGGTTCTCTCCAACCCTAATCCTAAGTCATTTGCTTCTCTTTCCCACTCTTTTCGTAAGTTTCTGACGGCTGGAGGCTCAGTTGCTCTCGCGACGAACGAGTCGCGTGGCCCGGAAAACCGCGTCGCCCGCGCGGGCGCTCGCGCTGCTTGGCCTCAAGGCGCGTGCCGGCAGCCGCATGCA
>BCLF01000105.1:879408-889759 GCA_001602275.1 Zoysia japonica | reverse complement strand
CCAAGGCCGCGCGTGCAGCACGCATCGTATCGCGCGCTCAAGGCCGTCGCTTGGCCGCGTGGCTCGGCCGTCCGTGCTACGAGCACCTCGCGCGCGCGTGCTAGCGGCGGCGGCGGTTGCTAGCCGAAAACTTTTTTTTTGAAATTCTTTTTTTTAGATCTTTTTTTTAATCTTTTGCTGCTGCTGTTTTTTTTTCTTTTTCGTGGTTCTTTCACGGTTCTTTCGCGGAGCCTTAGGCTTCCGCCACAGTGTAGCCCACGACTACGATTTTTTTTCAGATATTTGCTCGTGGGTAGGGTTCCGGCGAGTTTTTTCATACTCGTCGGGATCCACTCCTAGATCTGGCTCTGATACCAATGTTGTGATCTTTTCCCGGTGTCTAGTAGTGTAGATCTGAGAGTTTCGTATCGGTAATAGACCTATGGTTCGAAGGTGATCAATACCTTCGGATCTGATCGCCGGAGTTTAGGAAGATGATCCGGCCATCTGCCTTTTGCCGGTGCGGTCCTCTGCGCTAGGGCAGCGTCGATCGGTGGAGAGGGCAGTGGTGTAGAAGTCACAGCGATGTCATCGATCTCTCGGTGATGGCGGTCGTCGTGGCGGTGACGGCGGTGATGCTTCTCGTCGGCACAGCGCCCCCTCACAGATCGGGTTTAGGGTTTGTTGGTGGGGTGCGGCGGTACAGATGAAGTTAGGTTATGAGTTCCGACCGACCCCACCTCTATTTATTGTGACGCTGGTGACAGAGGCGCACCCGCCATGGGCTGGACGTCTCCGATTAAGGCGCGATTAGGTCAAAGACCCATTAAAATCGTTGGAGCAAAATGGGTGAATATCAATTTCTAACAAAGACTGCAACCTCTTTCTCTGTTCTAAATTTGTTATCGTTAGCGAGACAATTAGACATCTTTGATATGTCAATTTGTCATCCGCACACAGACAGTCACACCACAAAGGAGAAGAGGAATCAGAGTCCGAGAAGATGATTCCTGAGAAACCTAACACTTCTGCTGCTCCAAAGCATCAAGCAAGATGCATGCACCGGCAGATGAGAATGAGATGAGCTCTCGGGATTTTATTTTTTGGTTGACGGGGTCCGACGTGCGCAGACACCGACGCGGCCACTGTTTCAGCGCAGCTCGCTGACTTGGCAAGCCTCCCAGCCAAGAGAAAGATACGGGTAGGGGCCCGCGCAAAAAATCCCCATTCCGTGGACAGAAACGCCCCCCTACCGGTCCTCGTCCGGCGTCCACTTGGCCTGCAAGTGGAGTGGAGGCTAGGAGTATGATTTGTTGCAGCAGGAGGAACGAGGTGAGTGAGACCAAACCGATAACGATATCTTGTCGCCACTTTTGGTCACCCGGTTCACCACGTTAGTGGCTACATCCGGGACGGACTCCTTCGTGCTAATTTTTCTTTCAATCTTCGGGGAACTCCCGGTTTAGGATGGCCTCGCGTTTATCCTTGCAATGACTTTTCAGCCTGAAAGATGAATACTCGTAGGTACTAGTACTACATAGATGAAAGATTCTCAAAGAACTCTGGCCTGTTCCGAGACGTTGAGACCGTCGCGCGAAAGAGGGTGTTTCCATATATAGATTTCGTTTTTGCATCTGCTCCATTATGTAATTTACAGACATTGTTGCTATGATGGAGTATGTAGATGAAATGAATCAAATTTTGGTTGGAGGTACTAGGTATTTCGGCTCTAGTTTTGCAAAAATATCACCAAGTTCTTATCAAACTCTTGAATTCAGGCCTTTCATGGCACAAACATAACTGGCACGGGAGCTACCGTATTCAGAAAAGTGGTTCTGAAGGTAAAATATCTTGCTAATAGTCTAGTTACTGTAGACCAACCTTATCCTGACCATGGAACCCTAAATTGCTGCATTAGACCCCATTTGGGACACACTAATTTCATAAATCTCACACGAATTTCACATAAATCAATTTAATTTTATAAGAAAAATAAAAAAATAAAAAAAATTCAGCATCCAAAATGAGGCCTTCTTACGTACAAGTATCAAGTTTATCCAATGGCTCCAACACTACAGTTACATCGTCCCTGCAGTTCCATTGTTTCCCAAACATAACAAAAGCTCTAGAAAATAAGTATTCTTTTAGAATGCAGAATTTTCACATAAATTCTACAAAAATTTTATAAAAATCAGTTCAATTTCGTAGAAAAAATATAGAACACAGAAAAAAAAATCCTCCATTAGGCCTAAATGTGCAAAGCAACAAGCATGGCCAGGGGCATTTCAGGAAAACGACCGGCGCGCTCGCCATTGGCGCCCATGGCTCCCATGGCCTCCAGGCCCTCCAAAGTTCTGACTGCCGCCGGTATAAATCTTGCAACCTCCGGCAGCAGCAATACTCATGCCGTGCCTGGTTCCCCATTTCTCCATCCCACACCGGAATCTTTCCCATCGGCGAGTACGAGGAGCGGCTTGCGCTAGAGAGCGACTCCTTTCCAAGGATGGCGGGCGACTCCGGCGACGATGTGGTGGAGGTGAGGGGCGGCGGAGGCGGCGACCCCGGCGCCTACGCGGCCGTGTTGAAGCGGAAGCTGGACCTGTACTGCGCCGCCGTCGCCAAGTCCATGGTACGAATCTTCTTCTCCATTAAAGATTAAATCCTTTTTTTTTGTTTTAGCCCTTTTGTTGTCTGTTTGAGATTTTATTGGTTTCCATCTGTAGTTTGATTTGGAATCTATGATAGAATTCGCAGAGCTTTAGCATTGCAGTTTCTTTTTTGTCCCAGTTACAGAGATGCAGAATTTACTGCAACTTTTAATTTTACGGGGAACGATGATAAAAAAAGATTAGTAGTTTCATGTGTGGACTACAAAACTTATCTCAATTCGGTTAGTCCGCATCTTCTCAGTGATGAACAAGGTCCACATGGCAGTGGCTTTTGCCCATTGCCGTGTACTCCCGCCATCCCGATTTAAGTGCTATTTTGGGTCTGGGCACATAAATAAGAAGTGTAAAAGGTGGGACGAACAGAAAATGAGTAGGTCAAAGATAGAGATAGAGATGTATTGGGAAGAGAGAATGATAGTTATTTTGGAAAAACTGGAGGAAACTAGAATGATAGATAACATAAGATGGATGGAGTACTAAGAAATGGGGAAAAAAACAAAACCCTCTGATTATGAGAGCAGAGCAGGTTCAGTTTATGTTCATTTCTATCAACCCTGTATGCGACCTGGCAAGGCGGGAAGATACTTCCATTTTCTAAAAAGAGAAGTGTAAACGACGGCAAACAGCAAAGTATCGGAATGACGTGGACGTGATGTGGAGTATTACATTTGACCGACACATAGGATCGTGTTGTTAGTACGGATTCTGACTTTTTTTGCGACATGTACGGAGGCTGACTTGTGAACTAAGTACATACACTGCTGAGATATTCTGATGGATTACCACTAAAAATGAAAATGATTAGCTGAATCCGATCTTGTCGGGTTGATACAATAGGATGATTTTGGATTTTATAAAACAGAGCCTTTTTTAGGGTCGAAAGCGACATGCGAAGCAGATCGGGCATGGTTTGGGTGTGCAAAAGGGAACAATTTTGTTATCCTTTTTACCTTGTGATGCATCTATAAAACTTATGCACTTTTATTTTTTAAAAGAGAGAAACTCGTTTCAATAAATGTTTGATAGTTTGGCAAGTATATATTTTTTTAAAAAATTCTCTGTTAGCACACATAGCAGTCTGTGGTATTTCACATGAAGTGTTCTTTTTTGTGCTATGGATTAAGGTCTTTAAGTACCGGTATTGTGAACTGGTGATGGGGATAAAAATAAGCTGAGGTTTCCACCTATGCGTCTCACAATGAGCATATGAATATGAACTTGTACGTCATCAAATTCTTGGATTAGTTATTTGGTAACTAGTATTACCATCTAATTTAACAAAGGTATCCACTTTCATTTCGACATTGTCAAAGAACATGATTACGTGTCCTCAATTGCGTTTGCCCAAGAAAAAAATTGTTACCTTTGCTGTTTTGATGACAGTAAGATGTTGACCTTCGAATACTCATAAACAAAATTAATGGCCCTGAACTATGATTGATATTTTTTTTTTGTTACAATGTTTGCCGTACTAGTGGCTTTCCAGAGTATAACAGTGACAGAAACCTTGCCTGGCTGCATGCAGCCCCTTGTTCCTTTTGTTGCTTTGATGTTTATGTAAGTCCATTTCAGGAAGCTAAATCAGAAGAATCTTCGTTGATGTACCCCAACTCACAGGCTTCAGATACTTCACAATTGATTTCTCAAGCTTCTTTTGACGGTATTTATAAACTTCTATAATCTTATGCATAATATCTACCAAGCAACTTGGACAGAAATGTTCATGCCTGAAGTGCATGGGAAGAAACAATTCAAAGGTCGACGTGTCTTAAGTCTACTGCCAAAATATGTTATATAGCAAATCCACATCAATTCAATATCCGCAATGTTGATCATTCCAACAGAACGTTAGGTACCAAATTTCAGTTATATATATATATCTCATATGTTTTATAAGTCTTGCTTCAAGTACTGCTATTGCTGAATCATATCCACCAGAAGCTCCGATTTCTGTTATGATTATGTAGAGGATCTGATTACTCATCGAATTCAGGACGTGAGTGGAAATATCAATTTTGGCCTAGTTTTATGACTTTCTGATGTCGATATGGCATCAAATTAGCAATTCTGGAAAGGATTACCAGAACCACTTGTAATGTTTGTGCGGTCAGATTCAATGCATTGAAAACTGATACCGCACAAACTTTGTGAATGTGCAAATATGTGGTCCCAAAGCTTATAAAGGTTTTTATATGTTTGAACCATTCCTCGAATTTTACATATTTTATTTTACTATTTTGGTTCATTAATTATGTACACAGGTGATGGAGATAAAACAAGCCTATTAAAAAATTCTCATGTCATAGGTAATGCTGATTCTCAATGCAAGCTAGCTAACAGTGGTTCATCAAAGGAACAGTCAGATGATGATGGAGATTTTGAGGAGACTACCAACCCTGCAAATGCAAAGAAGATGAGGAGGTACAGCGAATTGTTTCATTGCACAAGTTTCATAAATAAACAGAAAGAAATAGCATGCATCCCATTTTTAGATGGCCACCTAAATATAACTTATATGTTATGAGCAACGGATTAACTTATCTAGCATGAGCGTGATGGTAATATACCTTGGTTTACATTCTCATGTTTTAGGAATCTAATTTTCAAACTTCTCAATATCAGTATCATGGAATTTACACATGCTTAGATTGGTATTGGCATAAAATTAGTTTCCCTTGAATTTACATTAGTTTTACGACGTTAGAAACTTAATGCGGGATATCCATGCTGAAATTTCTTTTTGTTCAGAATGCTTTCAAATCGAGAATCAGCTAGGCGGTCAAGAAAAAGAAAGCAAACTCATCTCAATGACCTTGAATCACAGGTTTGAAATATTGAAATATGAATTCTCATGATAACATCAAACAGAAATAATTTCTATATAATTCTCCAGGTTTCCAGGTTGACAGATGAGAATACATCTTTGCTCAAGCGCTTGGCTGACATGAGCCAGAAATATAAGGATGCTACCCTTGACAATCAAAATCTTATAGTCGATGTTGATATGATGAGGAGAAAGGTTTGTTTGTTTGTTGTAGTGAAAATTTAACTGTTTCCATTTGCATAATTCATACAGAGAATTTTTTTAGTTATTTTACTAAAAAGCTCAGTTTTTTTTTTGGGTTAATGCCCCAAGAGGGCAGAGAAAGTATTATGGATTTGCATTACACACTCATTTGATTTCGTGCTACATTAAAGATGAAGGATCGTATTAATATATTATTCTCTCCGATGAGTGAAAAAGGAATAAACACAATGCGAAAATGTCCTCACACCAAGTTTCAATGCTCGGAGTGTGTCCCACTTAACCTGTGGTGTTGGCCCTTTTGAAATGGCGTTTCTGTCTCGGGATTGGAAAGAACAATATGCACTGAGGAGTCCAAACTGGATACTACCATACAAACATTTGTTAATGCTTGTGTGTAAGTATATCCACAACTCTTTATTTTTGCATCATCAGTAAAGGTGTTTAACATATTCAAATTAGAGGGTTTTAGGTGTCTCAAATACATTAATGTTTAGGGTATTATTATTATTATTATTTTGTAAAGTGATTGCTCTGCCTGTGTTGGTGTATACTAAGTCTATGACTAAATTGTCCCACTCACATCAAAAAACTGTTATCTAACAAATCTGCACATTTGAGATATCAAAAGAAATATTTTCAGGGACTTGTAATGCTATATTTTTCCATAGAAGACTAATTTCTCTGGAAAAAACTTGTTTAACGTGTTGCAAAAGACATAAATAGATCCCTAACAATTTAGTTTGCTAACGAAGTTTTCTTTCCAGGTGCATATAGCTGAGGAAGCTGTGAGGAGAGTAACCGGAGCAAGCATGCTGCTATTACCCACCACATCTGACATGCCTGGCAGCAGCATGCCATTAAGCTCATGTGCATATGACACAGCTTCTTCTGTTGTTCCGGTTCAAGGTAGCATGCGGTATTTTCTCCAGGCATCACTCCAAGATGATCAGACCGAGCTTGACCTCCCAAATGCAATAACTCCTCTGAAAAATGGGGAGACGCACACCATGGCGGCCTCCCTGCGACGAGTAGCAAGCTTGGAGAACCTACAAAAGAGGATCCACAGAGATTCAACGAATTCTGAGACCGCACTGCCTTTCTCAGATCCTGAGGCTCTTGCTACTGGTAAGTAGCATTTTGCATAAATATTTCTCCAGCGGCATGGCATGCGATCGCCCTGGCCCTCTGGTCGTCGTCAAGGGGCATCGGCTGGGATGCAAGTGTGAAGATCCTTCTTGTCACCCTTCAATTGTCCTGCTACTCACACCATCTTAGAGGACACGACAAGCTCACAAGCAGAGGATGAAGAAACTGAACCGTTATTTGAGCAGTGTCTTTTTCCTTTTAGTTGTTTTTTTTTTTTGGGTCTGTAATCTATGTAATCTAGCCCATGGAGGTTCTGGCCATCCTTGACTCATGGATGAGGAGGTGTCCTGGGGTCAGTCTTATTGTGAGTCCAGTTAGCTAAAAAAACATGATTTGAAATGTTTAGGGGTCTCGAATACCGATCGTGCCCTGGTCCTCTATAATCTCAGGGCCATCTCTTTATGGCATCGTTGCAATGCTATAATTAGTTATGACATGTCCTCCTTATGGTACACTATTTTGAGGCATATCACTTGCAGTTCTTATCGACATAGACACTATGTGAATGCATATAAACAGGCATGAGTTTTTGCAGCTGTACATAGTCCACAGTATGCTTGCTACTACTACTTGCCTGGCCCGCTGTTCAGAGTATAGGAAAAGTGGTACCTTTGACATTGCCGAGTCCATACAAAGAAGGCCTATGCACCAGGTTCGCTGTCCCTATCTCGCGCACTGCAGTCACGCAACATGAATCATGCACGCACATTTTAACATATATACTTCATGATTCTTATATATGATTTCTGGCAAAAATAATACTCGTATAATTCTTAGTAGCAGTTTGCCAAGCAAATCAGAACGGCAGGCAACCAGACTCATTGCCTCTGCCCCTGGCTGAAGAGGGCACATGTAATGGAGCCTCTTCAGACACGAGCAGAGGATAACTTAATTTGTATAAACAAAGAGATACAGTAATATGGCTAAGGAATAAAATCACGATATAGAAATTACGTAATGATGGATTTATATGAGCAAGGGTACGGTGTTCTATTTAAATTAAATTAAAGTTTTTATGCAAAACGATGGTTGCTGGTAATAATCCTCACCATTTTATAGTGACGTGTCCTTTTAATTTTCGTCTCTCTTGTAAGGTGATACTGACGCATCCTATACGTACTGTGGACGCGTCACTATGACTTAACAGCGATGCGTTTTTGTATGTTGTCGATAACGTAGGTATCTCCGTTAACTATTTTATACTAGTACTATTGCATAGAAATATGATGGGTCACAAAGTAGTTGTCATTTTTTTTTGTGAGACGTCATAGTTATAGGACTAGAAAGATAGGGCGATATCATCGCGCATTATGACCCTCATTATAAGCATTCCATAGCACAATGCAAATTCATTAGTAACTGTTTGTCCGATAGAAAAGGTAAAAAAGTTTTTTTTTTCATGCACTCAAAATCTCATTTCAATTTTGCAATGCTCAGGAGGCTACTGCAACCCATCAGTGGAATGTAAAGCTGGAAGTCTACAATGGTTAAGAGGCTTTCATTTCATCATCGAGTAAGTATGCATATATACATCAAAAGGTATAACAACATGATCTTTGTTTTTTTTTGCCCACATACTACCTTGGCACATATTTTATTGGAACTTTTCTTTTTAGAGCTGAAATGAGGAGTCCGCTAAATCTGTTCCAAACACAATAAGCTATTCTCCATATATCTTGAAAACTCTGGTGGTTTTGGGTAAACAACATTGAAATGAGGCTTGTATTTTTCAACCAAGAACTTTCTCATAGTAATGATCCTCCATTGTTGCAATGATGGTTTTAGTATTGGAAATGCATCAGGTGGTATTTAAACATACATGGAATTTTTCTACATAAGTTAATTAGAAAGATAGAAAACTTGGGTCAAATGATGGTAACAAAGTAAACAAGGGTTAAGATTTAGAATGTGAAGTAACTCACTTTACCTGTTCATTAACAATGATCAGATCCAAGTGGATGTTTTATATAGCTATTATGTGACATTCCTTGATACTCTCATATTTTTGAAATTATAATTTTTGCATGGATACTGATACATATAATTGAACATGAGTAAATACAGTTCTCTTTTTAGGAATAGACCAACATTAGATAATACTAGTCCGAGTGCCCGTGCTATGCTACGAGCAAGCAACATGATGCAATTTTTCTTCGATATAAAAAAGCAATATAACGCATTCTCACTCCATTATGAACAAAAACATAACATAATTCCTACAATATAAATATGACAATTTATATTAATATAAGCTAAACTTCAGAAAAAAATTTACACAATACTTGCTCCAATTTAACTTTTCACGATGCCTTTTTGATTTGAATGAAATCAAAATTAATCTCAACTGAATAAATAAAGGAGTCAGTCTGTATCACAGGACCTCGTTTGCTGCTTGCTCATATCTAGGCAGATTCTAATGATATAGCAAGGTGGCAAGAAAATAACAGGTGACATTTAAATAGGTTCAAGAAAGAAAAGTATTGTAGTAACATGTATCTTCTATTTTTCCTCGTAATTAGGATTTTAGTTGAAGTGTGACACCGTAGAGGTAGAAGGATGATAGCAGTTTGAGTTGTCGCTATGGGTGTTGGAGTCGCTGCTTAGTGCTGCATGAAGGTTAAAGGGTCAAGTCAACGTGTTGTTCGAAGGTGCGGGGGTAGAGAGGAGTCTAACGAAAGCGAGTTCCAAAATGAATGTAGATGGATGTATCTTGTTCTTTTCATTAGAGATAGAATTTTAGAGATAAAACGTGTGACACAAAAATAGAGATAGAATTTGTGACACAAAAAAAGTGAGATAGCCGACGTCTACAAACTTTTATATTAAGACAGATTTGTTATTGACTTTTATTGAGAAAAAATCATAAAAGCAATTAAATAACTCATATGTTATCATAAAAGCATGCAGTTAAATAACTCAAATGTGAGTTCCTATTCATCTAATCTGAACTTCACGGTAGTAGACAATTAATTGTGTGCCACTACATAATCCAGTGCTTGGCCATTTAGCACCTCTAGTTGGTATATGTATTTTACCCCGATATTTGAACCTGTTATAATAGTGGCTTCAATAATATTGTCTCCTAGATTTATACTCGCTCTGTCCTAAGTTTATTTTTAGCTTTTGTTGACTACAACTTTGACCAATAATTTTAATATATTTAATTAATTTTAATAATATAAATTATATATATTATGAAAGTATTTCTTTTGATGAATTTAAAAGTACAATTACTAGGTTTTTTAAATTTAACCGAATCTATACAAATTATTGGTCAAAGCGTCAGTCAATAAAAGCTAGAAATAAGCTTCTATTGGGACGGAGGTAGTAACTATTAGCCGTTGTCATACATAATCCAATTCTTTGGTTTAGGTTTAGTAATACTCACTCAGGTTCACAAAGAAAGTTGTTTAGGACAATGTGTTGGGAATATAAACTATAAACAAGTTTTAACATATTAAGTTTAAGAATTTGAAAATTATATGATTAGATTTGTCTTACAAAGTACTTTCATAAAAGTCAATAACAA
>BCLF01000105.1:867193-877594 GCA_001602275.1 Zoysia japonica | reverse complement strand
CCCCCCCCCCCCCCCCACCGCCGCCGCCGCTCGCCACCGGAACTTGCTCCACCACTGCGTGGCATACGTCCTGCTTTTCTGTTTCATGTACCTTTCATATATAATCTATTTTTTATAATTAACTCCTTTTACTTATTTATATCTGATTTTCTGTATAGGTAGTTAATTCTCAACCTATGGAATTCGAATATGATTTGCCTGCTTCAGATGATGTGGCTGGTTCATGGCTCCATGAATTCTGTGGTACTAACGGGTCACAATATATTTAACAACAAACTAGGGTAGTCGTTTTTCACCGGTTGCGCATCAAGGAACTACATATGCTGACTAATGAAGTGACTATTGTGGATTTTAGGCACAATATATACTTCACTCAAAATATGTTCACAAGTATATAGTACGATACATATATTTCAAGAATTAGAAAAGAACAACACTAGCTCGCGACACTGAAAGATCAACCAACACCCATGGACCATTTACATGAACCACCCACACCATACCGACACCACCGTCCTTATTTAACAGAGACTTCACCTGGAGTGCACTACGGTCATATTCATATTTTTCTAGTGGTGTAACAATGACCATGTTCAGATCCAGAGCAGGACAGGACACAAACGACAAAGACGGTCATCATCTGCACTAGGTGGCGTGTCCGGGATATGTTGTTGTTCAGATAACAAGTTTATGCTGCGGTAATTGCCTTCTTGACGAAGGCCAGGTTGCCGTACGGCATGAAGTGGCAGACCGGCGAGCCGCCGGGGCGAGTCTGCAGCACCTCGAACGCCGGGTGAGCCGGGTTCCAGTTCGCGGTGTCAAGGTGACAGATCGCTAACAGGGCTACGGTGGAGCCATCTTTGAGACCGCTAAGCGAGACCTCGTAAGCCTTGTACCCACCCAGCTCCTGCATGTGGCACTCGTACACGGCGTACGGGAACGGCAGCGTGTGGCAGGACACGTACTGCTCGCCGTCCATCGGGCTGACCGCCCTGACAGCGTACGGCTGGCGCGGCAGGCCGGCGCTGGAGAGCTCGGACGCCGCCGCCCACACGCCGCCGTCGTGGCTGGTGGCGCCGAGCATGCGCATGGCGCTCCGCACGGTGGCCTCAAGGGACGTGGTGCAGGACTTCAACTCGCCGGCGATCGGAGGTGCCTGGCACATGGTCACAGTGTCGCTCACCTGGGCTGCCACGGCAGAGCCTGCTGCGATGTTGAACGCGCTGAGGACGTCGCCTACGTCTCCGAAGGGGAGCTTCTCGGCGACGTCTTGTGGGAGGATGGCTGCCTCCGCCTCTGCCGGGAAGGAGAGCGTCATGGTGCTCCCCGGACGCAGCTGCGCTTCGTGGAAGAAGATGCCTGTCTCGGCCACCTTCTGCACACTACAGGTAGCGGCAGAGGAGATGATCGCGCATGCGCTGAGACTGCTGGGAGGTACACCAGAGTGACGCTCCACAAGTAGCGTCGACGAGCGATCAACGCCTGCATAGGATCGGACCGGCGCCATGCGTAAATCAGGAAAACGGTATGTTGGATTCAATATCCATTCAACTCATCTCAGTGTTCGGCGCTTCGTCATGTCATAGTTATCTTTGGTGATTTAACAACGTTATAATAAGAGTAGCAATTTTTCCATGCATGTAGAAAGATAATAAAAGAACTACCTTTCTGGACAAGAGAAGCAATGGCGCTCGGCATCGGCGTGCCCGGGAGGGCCTGCTCCCAGAACAGCGCCGCCGGAGTGTTAGCGGCCGGGGGGCCGCCGTGCACCGCCGTGGCAACGGCCGCCACCAAGATCAGAACGAACGTGGATGGATTCATGTTCGATACAGCTATGTTTTTGAATGATCGAGCCGGGGGGTGTAGTAGAGTGAGAAGGAAGGATGGATCCATTCTCCGGCCAATGGTCTGGTATATATAGCCCTTGTTGTTCCTCTGAGGAAGTGGCCCCACGTACCACACCAAGAGGTGCGTGTATAATCTTCCTACTCTATGTGGCGTGTGCAGCCTTCGTAGTTGTTTGAAGATAGAAGCAGTTCTTTTCATTTATCCTTTATAATAAGTTCTCAGCAAAAGATGTGTATGTACCAACAACATATCACATTGTTTTATAATATGACATCATTGACTTTTAGTGTTATTTTGTACAATCCATCTTATTTAAAGAATTTGTTAAAAGTGCAAAATATTAATCGTATTTTTAAATATTTTTAGTATAAATAAATTATATTAAAATATATAATATTTATCATATTTTTTGAATAAAATGAATAACATTAAAATGGATGGAGTTCCTCTGCCGAGTGGCAGAGGGCAAACTAGTTTCTACTGATGGGCCATAGAGGGAGGTTGTCCCTTATATGGTTCATCGACGATGACTCCTCTCCTCTGGCTTCTACCGAGCGGTGGAGGATTGGCTTCTATACTTAATGGTGTCGATATTTTAAAACTAAAGTTAATACAAGTCTACTTATCAGCTGTCAAGATGTCATTCCTCTGCGCAGGTCACTAACCACGCCACACGCACGTCACTCTCTCATCCTCTCCTTGACTGTGCCTCTTGTTTCCTGAAGCCTTGGTGCCTACCTAGTATCATGGATTCATGGGTGCCGTCTATTCTCCTCCAATTATAACATGCTGGAAATTTATTTATTTTTTTCTCTCTCTTGTGCCCAGGAATCCAGGATCAGTGCTGGGCATGTGGCGAACCCGTAGATTCCTCCAAGTTGTTGCGTCTCCTGATTGATTTGCTTAAAATCTCAACGCTAGTCTGGTTCACATGCTATAAGAACATCTCATCAAATGGTTTTTATATATAAAAAGTGTATATCTCCTTCTCAATATGCACTTCTCAAGTCTGAACTACAAGCTAGAAGCAAAAAAAAAGTTATAAGTTTTCATGAATTCTCCATCTATTTTTACAGCTTAATCACAAGAAGTTGTTTTGTTAAATTTTTTTCTAGCTAGAAAAGTTCTTTTCTAGAGAAGCTATATTTTTTTAAGATGTAGGAGCAACATCTGGAGTTAGAGCTCCTACACTAAAACTTCGCATGAAGATAAGACTGGCCATGTTTGACAAGCACAAACATGACATGTAATGATAGAGTATAAATACATAATAAAAGGATATGATGTCCTTATATTTACTATAGAGATGCTCTCAGCTCTTCGGTTACATTCAAAACTGAAACATAAAAAAATTAAAAAGTTGATTTAAAAGGACAAGGCGATGATTCACACTTAGCCAGGCAAACTTTTCTGACAAGTTGATGGGTTTCTCCTAACGCATATAATTAATTAAAGTAGCAGACAAGCCCTTGCATATGTCAGGATTTTTTAAAAAACAATACTTGGATCAAAACCTGCGCTATTGGTGGGTACTCTCTGTGTCTCATAAAAGATCATTTTTTGATTTTCAGACTTTAAGTTTGACCACTTGTCTTATTTAAAAAAATTGTGAAAATATAATTTATTTTATTGTGAATTGTTTTATCATTAAAAATACTACAAGCATGACTTATTTGTTTTTATATTTACAAAAAAAAATTTAAATAAAACGAATGATCAAACGTGATTTTTGAGTAAAAAATAATATTTTTATGAGACGGAGGCAGTACCTATTATCATATGCAAAACTACAATAGGATACGCGGTGGCAGTGCATCAAAGACGAGGCCATGACCCCAGCAGGACAAATGTTGATATGTCATAAAGATGCTCTCTGTTAACAACTTCCAAGACAGGAAACAAATTAAATAACTATAAAGGCTCTCTTTGGAACCTATGAATTTCACAGAAATCATATAAAAATTTCATAAAAATCTGTTCAATTTGACAAGAAAGATGTAGAAATTAAAAAAAAAACCGTGTTCCAAACGAGGCCTGTCTTGGAAGGGACATTTCAACACTCGATAATCCTGTTTCTCTTGAGGGGTCTCGTCGCAGAGCAAGCTATTGGGACTTCTTGGTTTTCAGTGTCTTTCATAATATGTTTCTTAGTTAACTCATACTTATTTATATCTAATTTTATGCATAGGTAGTTCTCAACCTATTTGAATATGCATGATTGATGTGGCTAGTTCAGGCATGGCTCCATGATTTTGGAGAATTAAGGGTCACATAAAACCAGAGAGCAGATTTCTTATTCACCATCTAAAATCATACCCCCTCCAGTTCGAAAAGGAAGTCATTTTGAAAAACAACATGATCTCAAAAACATAACTTAACTCCTATTTTCTAAAAAAAAATATTCATTAAAAAGTGACATATGTATACTTTTATAAAAGAATTTTTAAGATAAATCTAATCATATGATTTTCATATTTCTAAATTTAATAAGTTAAAACTTATTCATAATTTATGTTCCCAATTCTGACCAAAAGACTGTTTAAAAGGCTTAACTTTTGAACCAGATGGAGTACCTAGCTTCTCTTTTATTTGCCATCTAAATTTTATATTTTCCTTATTCAATATCAGTTTTAATTTTCCTGAATGGGTCGGGCCCTTCTCAAACCCTGTGTAAGCGGGACACCGGGCTGCCCAATGGGCCACAAAAAATTCAAGAACTACGGTATATAGTAGTTTTTCGCCATTGCGCGTCAAGGTACGCACATAGCTAACTAATAAGTAACTAATGTAAATTAGTAATTTTAGAGGCACAATATAAACATCGCTCAAAATATGTTCAAAAGTATATAGCACGATACATATATATTTGGCTGTAGGGCATAAAATTTATTCAAGATTTAGAACCGAGAACGATGGACGGACACATAGCAACACTTGCAATAAGAGCCCACACACCAACACCAGTGACACTGAAAGATCCAACCCAAACCCATGGGCCATTTACATGAACCACACACACCATGCATAACGACAGTTATATTCTACCGAATAAGCTAGTGCTGACACTACGTCCTTATTAAACAGAGACTTCACATGGAGTGCACAATGGTCGTAGTCATGTTTTCTATTCAGGCTAGTTGTGCAACGACCATATTCAGATCCAGAGCAGGAAACAAACGACGAAGACGGCCATTATCAGCACTAGATGGCGTGTCTGGGATTATTGCTCAGTATAGTAAGTTTAGGCTGTGGTTGCCTTCTTGTCGAAGGCCAGGTTGCCGTACGGCATGAAGTGGCAGACCGGCGAGCCGCCGGGGCGAGTCTGCAGCACCTCGAACGCCGGGTGAGCCGGGTTCCAGTTCACGGTGTCAAGGTGACCGAACGCCAACATGGCCACGGTTGAGCCCTCTTTGAGGCCGCTAAGCGAGACCTTGTAGGCCCTGTATCCCGTCTGCTGCAGTTTGTGGCGCTCGTACACGGCGTACGGGAACGGCAGCGTGTGGCAGGGCACGTACCGGATGCCGTCGAGCGGGGTGCCGCCGTGACAGCGTACTGCTGGCGCGGCAGGCCGGCGCTGGAGAGCTCCGACGCCGCCGCCCACACGCCGCCGTCGTGCAGGCTGGTGGCGCCGAGCATGCGCATGGCGCTCCGCACGGTGGCCTCCAGGGACGTTGTGCAAGACTTCACCTCGCCGGGGATGGGCGCCGCCTGACACTTGCTCAGGGTGTCGCTCACCTGGACGGCCTCGGCGGAACCTGCTGCGATGTTGAAGGCGCTGAGGACGTCGGCTTCTTTTTCGAAGGGGACCTTCTCCGCGACGTCGCGCGGGAGGATGGCTGGCTCCGCCTCTGCCGGGAAGGAGAGCGTCATGGTGCTCCCCGGACGCAGCTGCGTTTCGTGGAAGAAGATGCCTGTCTCCGCAACCTTCTTCGTATTGTATCTGTGTGCATCCTCCACGAGCGAGATCCGAGAGTCCGGAGTGAGCGTTTACAGAACAGTACTTTTGGATCTGTCGTCGGAGTCGAAGAAGACGATCCGGTGGCTATTCGTCTATTTGTCGATGCAGTTTTTCTGCACTAGAGCAGCGACGGTCAGAGTAGACGGGCGAAGAGGTAGAAGTCGCGGCGACGTCGTCGATCTTCCGGTGACGGCGGTCATCGTGGCAGTGACGATGGTGAAATTTTCCGTCGGCACAGCGCCCCTTAGTAAGATAGTTTTTAGGGTTTTTGTCGGTGAGTTGTGGCGATACGGATAACTTTGATGCTCGTGCTACCCGACCCTCATCTCTATTTATTATGACGCTGACGACAGGGGCCCCCCAGCCATATGGGCTGAGTGCCCCCGATCAAGGCACGTAGGTCAAGGCCCAATTCGACCGATGGATCAAATGGTGAGAGATCAATTCTAACATTCTCTCCCTTGATCTCAACTTATACTTTAATCTTTAATACTTTTGACTTTACTTATTCTATTATAGATTAATGCATAGAACTGTCTTATCGTCACGGTCAATCGCCGATAGATTTAACAGCTACAATACACTTCTCTGTTTTGAAATAGTTACCATGCTTTTGGGTCATCTTTTAGTTCAAGAATCGCAGGCTTTCCCTTAAACCCATGTCGGCTACATGATCAATGAATACTTTGAGTGGTAAGCCTTTACTAAGCGGATCCGCTAACATCTTTGCGGTATTTATATGCTCAAGACTTATGATTTGATCCCGAACTTTATCTTTCACAACATAGTACTTTATATCAATGTATTTGACAGCACCACTTGACTTATTGTTGTGTGCATACGTTACTGCGGGTTCATTATCGCAGTAGACTTAAGTGACCCATGGATGTCATCAACCACTTTTAAACCGAGTATGAACTTCTTAAGCCAGTTCACTTGCTCCGTAGCCTCATAACATGCTACAAACTCAGCATACATTGTGGACGATGTAGTGACGGATTGATTTGAGCTTTTCCACGAAATAGCTCCTCCAGCGAGAGTAAACATATATCCGAATATTGACTTTCTATCATTTTCCGCATAATCAGAATCTGTGTACCCCCACTATATAGAGTTAATCTGATCTTCTATATGTCATCATGAGGCCTTTTGTTCCTTGTAAATAACGGAAGACTTTCTTTACCAATTTTCAATGTAATATTCTAGAATTACTCCGAAATCTGCTAAGTAATCCGATAACAAATGCCAAGTCAGGGCGTGTATAAAATTGCTCCGAAATCTGCCAAGTAACCCGGTAACAAATGCCAAGTCAGGGCGTGTACACACTTGAGCATACTGTAAGCTTCCGACAGCTGAAGCATATGGAACCGATTTCATTTGATCGAGCTCGTATTAGTTTTTGGGGCATTGAAAATTCTCATATCTATCGCCTTGACTATAGGTGTAAGCTGAAGGACTACATTTATGCATACCAAATTTGTTTAAGACTTTCTCTATATATGCCTTTGTGACAGTCTCAATACCCCTGTGTTTCTATCTCGATGAATTTCGATTCCTAGAACGAATGAAGCTTCATCAAAATCTTTCATATCAAAGTTTGAGGACAAAATTTTCTGTCTCCGGTAGCAGACTGACGTCACTACTAGCAAGTAGGATATCATTCACATACATAATTAGGAAGATAAACTTCCCATCATTAAACTTTGAGTAAACACAGTTGTCCTCTATATTTTCGTTAAATCCAAATTTTCTTATTGTACTGTCAAACTTCAAGTACCACTGTTTTGAAGCTTGTTTTAACCCATAAATCGATTTCAATAGGCGACATCCCATTCTTTTATTTTCTTCCACGACAAAACCTTTCGGTTGTGTCATGTAAACATTTTTCTCCAAATCCCCATTGAGTAATGCCGTCTTTACATTCATCTGATGTAACTCTAAATCATAATGAGCCACTAGTGCCATTATGATTCTGAAGAAATCTTTATATGAGACTGAAAAAAGATCTCATTGTAATCGATCTCTTCTCTTTGCGTAAAGTCTTTTGCCACAAGTCGCGCTTTAAATCTTTTTATATTCTCTTTAGAGTCGAGTTTTGTCTTGTAGACCCATTTACAGCCTACTATTTTGGCTATTTTAAGAATAATTTTCAAGTCCCAGACTTTATTTGTCTTCATGGAACTCATTTCCTCTTCTATGGCCTCAAGCCACTTTGAAGAATTCTCTTCTCATGGCTTCTTCAAATGAGGTGGGATCATCCTCCATTTAAAATTTCTCTGTATGATAAATCTGATAATCATCAGAAATAGCTGATCTTCTTACTCTTTGAGACCTTCTTGGGCCCTCCTCATTTTGCACATTTTTTGTTGGAGGCTGTTGTTGCTCCCCCTTATTTGTGGCAACGAGTTCTATGGGATCCTGAGGAACAAGTTCTTCATTCTCATTCATTATTGCCACAGGAGGAACAATAACAGGTGTCGGCACCACAGTGTCCTGCACTGTCGGTGCAGCGACAGCTGGTAATGAGAAAAATGGCTCTTGAATCATCGGAGCAGGCGTGTATGCCCGCTTCTCTTCAAGATCAATCTCTCGAACTACCACTCCTCTTCATCATCTCATCCTCTAAAAAGACAGCGTGTCTCGTTTCTATAAACTTTGTATATCTGTCTGAACAGTAGAAACGAAAACTTTTTAACTTTTCTGGGTAACCAATAAATTGGTAACTCACTGTTTTGGGATCAAGCTTCCTAATGTTTGGGTTAAATACTTTTGCCTCAGCAGGACTCCCACACACACGTAGGTGGTTTAGTGAAGGAATTCTACATGTCTACAACTCATACGGTGTTTTCGGCACCGATTTCCTGGGTACTATGTAGAGAATATGAATGGCGGTTTTTAATGCCTCCATCCACAAACTCAGTGACACTATAGAATAGCTCATCATACTTTGCACCATATCCATTAGTGTACGGTTACGTCTTTCAGCTACTCTATTTTGCTGAGGTTCGTCCGGTGTAGAATACTGGGCTACTATGCCATTCTCCTGTAAGAACTTTGTAAAAGGTGCAGAAACTTGGACATATAGGATATGCCGACCGTAATACTCCCTCCCACGATCGGATCGGACTATCTTAATCTTTAAGTCGTGTTGGTTTTCAACTTCAGCTTTAAATATATTAAATTTATCCAAGGCTTCATTTCTTTCTTTGATTGGATAAATATAGCCATATCGGGAGTAATCATCCGTAAATGTTATGAATGAGTCATAACCATCTACACTTTTCATAGAAAAAAAATCACAAATATCTGTGTGAATAATTTGTAGAATTTCTGTGCTTTTTTTTGCATCTTTCTTAATTTTCTTTACATATTTTTCTTTGATGCATTCTCTGCATTGTTCTAAGTCTGAGAACTCTGGTAGAGGAAGAATATCATTCTTAACTAGTCTTTCTATTCTTCCCCTCGAAATATGGCCTAAACGACAGTGTCATAATTTCGACGATGCATCTAGAGTTCTTTTTCGTTTTCTGTTTACATTGGTTGATAAGGATTCATTTACTTTCTCGCACGCAACGTTCCCATTATCGCATACGATATTCACATCATCATGTAGTGATAACAAATAAAGCTCATTTTGTAAGATAGCAAGACCAACACATTTTTTATTAAACATTATTTCACACTTGCCATTTTCAAAATGACAATCATAACCATCATTGTTCAAATATAAAACACTAATCAAATTTCTCTGTAGAGAGGGAACATAAAGAACATCTCTAAGTAAAAGAGTAAAGCCATCAGCTAGCTCTAATGAAAGATCGTCAACGACTTCAACTTCAGCTTGAACTTCATTTACAACTTTAATGCATCTTTCTCTTCTTTGCGTAGTCCTCGTCGAACGGAATCCTTGTAAACAATTAGCAACATGAATAGTTGCTCCTAAGTCAATCCACCAAGTAGATTTTGAATATTGCACATACAGAGATTCATTTATAAAGGTAATAATATTCTCACATTTCTTTGTCATGATCATCTTTAAATAAGAGGGACAATCTTTCTTGTAGTGTCCCGGCACAGACAGATTTAATTGAGCAAAATTAGCCAATTAAACAATTATCTAAAATGCTACTGAAAAATAGAAAAGAAAAATTCTCTGAAATTGGGCCATAATAGCCTTTCGGCCCATTGGAACAGTGGCCGTGCGTGGCCTAGACGCGCGCGCGCGGCCCATCAGCGCGGCCCCGCCGCGCCCTTTCTTTTTTTTTCTCTTGGGCCTACAGTGGCCTTTCGGCCCAGCCCAATGGCCTGTTAGTTTTGCCGCGAGACAACCTAGGCCCAGGTCGGGATTTCAACTCCCCGCCCGGGCCGAATTTGGTCCATTCGACGCCGCTCTCTGTTAAGCGTTGGATCACGATCCGATGTCCGCGCTTGTTTTTCGGAGGGAATAAAAACCCTCACGCGCGCCGCACCCCCAAACCCTAGCCACACTTCTCCCCACCCGCCTCAGTTTCGCGTACGAGAGAGAGCGGCGGCGGCCCTCCCAAAGCGGCCGCCGGCCATTGCGCCGCCCGATGCGGCCGTTGTGCCTCGCGTCG
>BCLF01000105.1:848485-866425 GCA_001602275.1 Zoysia japonica | reverse complement strand
CGACGGCGAGGTCCGGCTGGCGGCTTGCGCCGCCCCGGCCGGGGTCTCCCGTCGGCTCGTCAGCGGCGAGGTCGAGCACCTCGCCGTTGTTTTCTTTTCTTTTGTACTTTCTGTGATGTCTTGCAGCTAGGGTTAAGGTAGGGTTCGGATCTTTTAGGCTAGGATCTGTGCTCTCTGGATCTGCTTATAGTTAGGCTCTTGATGCCATTGTTGTATCTGTGTGGATCGTCCACGAGCAAGATTCGAGAGTTCGGGGCGAGGATCGAGAGAACAATAGTGTATTTTATCTTCGGATCTCATGGATCCGGTCGCCGGAGTCGAGGAAGACGATTCGGTGGCCATTCGTCCGTTTGTCGATGCAGTCCTTCTGCACTAGAGCAGCGACGGTCGGAGTAGACGGGCGAAGACGTAGAAGTCGCGGCAACGTCATCGATCTCCCGTGACGGCGGTCGTCGTGGCAGTGACGGTGGTGGAACTTTCCGTCGGCACAGCGCCCCCTAGTAGATCGGTTTTAGAGTTTTTGTCGGTGGGTTGTGGCGGCACGGACAACTTCGGTGCTCGTGCTATCTGGCTCTCACCTCTATTTATTGTGGTGCTGGTGAAAGAGACCCACCAGCCATATGAGTTGGACGCCTTCGATCAAAGCGCGTAGATCAAGGCCCAATTCGGCCGTTGGGACAAATTGGTGAGATATCAATTCTAACACTTGCACTACAGGTGGAGTCGAAGAGCGTGCATGCGCCGATGCCGCTGGGTGATACAGCGGAGCGGTCCACAAGTAGCGACGAGCGATCGACGCCTGCATAGAATCGGGCATGCATAATTAAATCAGGGAAACGGTATGTTAGATTGAATATTATGGTAGTCGTTCTTGTACATCTCAGTGTCCGGCGCTTCGTCATGTCATAGTTATATCTTTTGTGCTTTAACAATGTTGTAATAAGGATAGCCAATCTCCCCATGCATGGTGAAAGAGATAAAAGTACTACCTTTCTGGACAAGATGAGCAATGGCGCCCGGCATCGGCGTGCCCGGGAGGGCCCAGAACAGCGCCTCCGGAATGTTAATGGCAGGGGGGCCGTGGGGCACCACCGTGGCCGGGGGGCCGCCGTGCACCACGGCGACAACAGCCGCCACCAAGATCAGAACGAAAGTGGACGGATTCATGTTTGAATGTTTTGGAATGATGGAGCCGGGGGGAGTAGTATTCAGACGAAAGGAAGGTGATCTTTTCTTCGGTTGGGTTGTTGATGCGCCAATGGTACTCTGGTATATACTCCCTTCGTTTTTTTAATTGTTGTCGTCGTTGACTTTTAACTTTAACTTCAACTTTAACTTTGACCATTTGTCTTATTCAAAAAATTAATTTAAATGTGTAAAATTTTAAATTGTACCAATTCAAATAACTCTAATGATAAGTGAAATTATAACAAAAAATATTATATTTTGTAAAAAATTTTTGAATAAGACGAACGGTCAAAGTTGAAATTGAAAGTCAATGACGACGACAATTAAAAAACAAAGAGAGTATAGCTGTAGCTATTACTCTGAACAAGTGGTCCCACGGCCAGCATTGTTTGAAAATGACTCTTTTTGTTTCTCCTTGGTAGCTCTCAGGAAAAGATGTGTATGTAGCTATAGCATTGAGTACCTTATTAGTATGTATTCCTTTATTCAGTGACCCATACAGGTTGACGCTCTGAATTACTTGAGTATATTTCACAAAATTACACGCTCTTTGATAAAACTATCACAAAACTATAGATTTAAGTAGTTGTTTCATAAAATTACATATTTAAGTAGTTGTTTCATAAAACTTTAAATTTGTATATGCTTGTAGTATCACAAAGCTATAAATGTTAAAGAAATATATCACAAAACTACAAATTTATGAGCAATATATCGTAAAACTTCAAGTTTAAGAGTCAACTTATCGCATTACTCCAAACTCAGGCTTTGTAAAAACCACTAAATCTGTAATTTTCTGAATTTTACTCAAATAACTTTAGGGATGCAAAGAAAATTGTATTAAGACCTCTGCAAATAAATAATTGTTAAGTACCTTTATGTACGAGTGGACGCAACCGAACCAGAAGTACCTTGAATAACTCGGATAGTTTTAAGGAGTTTTTCAGTCATCGAAATCAGCAAGTCTAGGAGCGTTTAAAAACAGTCCATTTTAACGAGTGGATGCTCTTCAATAATTGTGATTGCATTAATATGTTTTAAGAATATGGGATATACCAATTTTCACCAGGACAATAAGTGTATACTACAAGTCTACCTGTCGTCTTATTTTATTTTATGTCAAGATCACATGCTGCTCTGCACACGTCACCACGCAGGCGTCACACTCATCACGGGTCCTGTGGATCCAATTGTGACATGCTCGACGTTTGGACCAGTGCTCGGCATGTAGCGAAACCGTATATTCCTCCAAGTCGATGCTTCTCCTGATTGATTTGTAGGCTAGTTCTGGTTCGCATGCTATATATGACATCTCCTTAATAAGCACTTCTCAAGGTTGCACTAGAAGCTAGAAGCAAAAGAATTTATATATGTCTATCTATTTTTACAGAAGGGTCACAAGAACTAGTTTTGTTATAAAAAAATTTCCCTGCATATAGCCATCTAATGCTACTTGTTCTACTCTCACTAATGAAATTTGCACTATATTGTGCTGGTTCCATTAAAAAAGGTCCATCCCTATATATGGTAATCTTGCCTATGTCAAGATTTGGAACCAATATTCTCTGAAGTTAGAGCTCTTACATCAATACTACATCCGTTTCAAAATATAAGTATTTTTAAGTTTAAATAAAGTCGAAATCTTTTAACTTCTACCAATAATATCTAAAATTACATAATTTTTATGAAAATTTATTTAATGAGTAATAAAAAAATATAATTTTTATGTGATAAAATATTATTAATTATATATTATTAGTGATCAAAATAATAAAAGTTTGACTTTGACTAAACTTAGAAATGATTATATTTTGGAATGGAGGGAGTACTACTTTGCATGAAGATAAGTCCAGCCTCATGTTTAATTAACAATCACATATGACATGTTTAATGATATATATAGTATACATAATAAAAAGACAAGGCTATCCTCGATGCACTTGACAAATATTTACTATAGAGATGCTCTCAGCTCTTCATTACATCCAAAACTGAAACATAAAAAATTTAAAAGTTGATTTAAAAGGACAATGCGATAAGATTCCCACTATGCCAAGCAAACCTTTTCTGCCAAGTTGATGTGTTTCCAAAAGCATAGTATAAAGACAAGCCCTTGCACATGTTAGGAATTTTTTTTTAAAAAAAAACAAGGCTTGGATCAAAACCTGCTATTGGTGGGTACATATCGATTATCATATACTCTCTCCATTCCTAAATATTTGTTCCAATTGACTTTTAACATCATCTTTGACGATTCATCTTATTAAAAAAAATAATTCAAATACGTAAAATTTACGGTCATGATTCAAGTAACTTTAATACTAAAATAAATTGTAACAAATATATGATATTTATAAAAAAGAATAATCAAAGTTGATGTTAGAAATCAACCGCGACAACAATTTAGAAACGAAGAGAGTACAAAACCAGAATAGGATACACGATGATAGTGCATCAATGGCCAGGCCATCCACACTGCATGACAAATGTTGCTGTCATAAAGATGCTCTCTATTGTTAACTAACTTCCAAGACGGGGAACAAAATAACTAAGTGACTTGACTGGAAGGTACAATTCAAGTCTTCAACACTCGATAACCCTGTTTCAGTCATCTCTTGATGGGTCTCAATGCGCAGAGCAAGAGCCATATGATACCTTGCTCTTAAGAAGCCTTGAAGCTGGCAGAGGAGGTCGTAGAGCAGTGAGAATTGAGATTCAGTGAGTTGCAAGGTCGTCCAGTCATCTGACTTTGGAGTGCATTCCTCTCCACCGTGTGTCTCACGAATGTTCACTCCTAGACCTAATACTGAGTATTATTGGCAGGAAATGGCCTTTATTTTCGAGATTGAGGCTCTGTTCAATTTTTGTATTCAGAGGTACTGTTTGTTCTGCATACTTCGGTCCACAGGCAGGGTCCACGGCTGTAAAGCAGCTGTTGCTACTACTCCCTCCAGCTGCTTTTTTATAACGGTTAGTTAATTTGGCAACAAAAAAAGCCGGACGGAGTAATTATCATCTACAATAATTCTGTATTTTTGAACGAATATGCATCAATTTGCTCGATTACGAGTCATGGTGTAGCAGAGACCATCCTTAAGGCTTCAGCAAAGCATTCATCTGACCACATTTTTTGTCTTTATTTCTCATTTTGAGGTATTTCAACTGGATGAATATTGAAGTTTTGATGACTTCTGTAAATGAAACTTAAGGGAAGGAAAAAAAACGCCTCGAAGAATTTATTTTTTAAAAAAAATGAGAAGTGCATGAATGGAGGTGTGACTATCAAAGACTGAAAGGACATCATGAAGGGCAGAAGGCATGAAAATTTGGAATATAATGGCGTGTCCTTCACTTCATGCATGAACTTTTTTTTTTGCGACTCCTCCACGCATGAACTTTGGCCTCCTATATAATGAGAGCAGCATTTTGCAACAAACCAAAGTAGAAGCCACGGTGAGAGCCAGAATCCATGATTGGCAATAGTAGTTTCCTGTCACTGCAGCAGCACTAAACCTTATGCAATCTGTATGTCCAAAGTATAGACTACATAGTGGGAAACTGGAGGAAAACAAATCAGATGAGGTGGCCAAATGCTAGGATACTTGGACTATCATCTGGACTTCAGAACTTTGGTGATGTGGGCAGTCATGAAGCAAGACCATTGTCAGAGAATGGACGAGTCATGAAGAGTAAAAGACGAGTAAGAAGCGTGGAAGGAGGCAAACAATGGCATGCTCCTCAGTTCATAGTAAACTTGGCATCCTATATTACGTATATGATCCGTTGTCATTTGTCTGGAGTATATTTGTAGTAAATATAGCATACTGAAAGATATAGGAATTTCAGAGCAAGTTATTGCGGATCGTTTTCTACTACAATTCAGAAATCTTTTTTATCTTGTGCTATATTCTAGCTTCCTAAGTAATCGTTGTTCCAAATATTCTGCTATGAATTCACAAAGCATAGAATCTATGAAAAGAAACTGTGATGTATGCATTTGTTCTTCAAGCGCCCCGCATTCTGGTTTAGCCCGTTAACACTTGTACTCAGTCTGTTGTGGCGCCCAGTGGACTGAAAATGTACGAATACTCGGCCCTTTCAGGGCCCATGTTTTCTATTCTTTTTCCCCTTTTGAAACGAGAACAATTTGCTCTTTACCTAAATCACTCCTAGTTTCTGCAAACATGCGGCGCGCAGAACAAATTCAGAGATCGATCAGCCTGTTGAATTCAGGGGAGCAGTGAGCATGGTTGGTTGGATACCAAGTCTGAACTGTTGAATTGCACCTTGATTTTCCCTAACCTTGTAAGAGTAATTTTCTGTTTGTAGCTAACCCTGCTGCTGCAGATTCGGAAGTACCAGTACCAACCCGATCTCTGATAAGATATCGTGACGCTAGCAACTGTTCCCTGAACATGACGGGTTGCTGCTGCAGTTTTTTGGTAGCGTCTGTGCATGACTTATTCTTCTGTTCTTCCAATCAAATGCGACCACATTGTGATGCTTGATAAGCACAAATCCTAGTAGATGTGCCCAGGATTTCCTTTTTCCTTGTTTATTTACGGATATGGTTGTTGGTGAAACATATCCATAACACAACTCTTAATGAAGCACTATCTCCCATTCTCCAGCGAGATGTAACATTTTGGTTGGACTTTGAACGCTTTTCTTGCAATCTCAGAAGCACTTTTTGTCATGTGCAATCCGGCCAGGGACACGTCCTGTTTTTGTTCACGCAGACCACTAGTTGACGTTTTGTACAACAGGTTACTCGAGTTGTTGTCGCACATGCGTCCTGTCACTCTCTTATCATCGCCAAACCTGCTTAGTCAACACTGATTTCGTTTTCAAAACTTTACAGGTCGAACACTGAGGCTGTCATAGGACATGGAAAAACAGACTTGGCACATACAAAAGTGTTTGCACTGGTCCCCTGCATCTCTATGCTATCTGCTTCGTCAGTCTTGATGATTTTATTCGTCTGTTGGGAATGCAGTTCGAGTGAACAGAAACAGAAGATGCGTGAAACCTGAAAGGGGGGCAGTGGATGGCATGCCCATTATTTCAGACATGAGCTTGGCTCCAGCTATAAATAGAGACATTAACTTTGGAAGAATTGAGGTGGAAGTTTGAAATGACTGGTTTGATCATAATTTCCTAGTACCAACCTAATATTATGCAGTCGGTTTAGACCGCCCGGTGAGACATTGGAGAAAAACAATCCGCTGGTATTGGAAAATGTGACAGTTATTGGGGTTATCGGCCTGCCTTTTGTTTACAGAGCGCTGAAGATTCATTTGGGAGTTAATAGCATCTGAACCAGGTACCTAAAATTGTACTACCTAAACTTATATTTTGATAGTTGATAAATCATAATTGGTATCTAAAATATTTTCCATCTCCAATAGAAATCAATATTTAGATATCTAAAATGTTTAGGTGCGCCACATCTTCTATTATGTGGCCTATGGACTGTTATTTTTGTTAGGAATAATCATGACTTTGAGTTTGTTTCGAGTCATTTGATTAGTGTGTGCGTGTGTCATTAGCAGGTAGGTGCTCAGGTTGTTGGGGTGCATGCGAAGTGCGAGGTTGCCGCAGACTCACGAGTGGCTAGCTCATGTAACAGCATGATGGCCGGGCCACATGCAAAGCTGGTGGTGGCCGAGTCCCCGGGGAAGTGCGAGCTGGAGGCGGCATGCAGTAGAAGCGTTGGTGGCAAGGCGGAGACCAGTGAGTTCGTTGCCCACAACTGCGAGAAGGCCAGATCGTTGCACACAAAAAAGTTATATTGCCACGGTTCAATTGGAAAAGATGTTTCACTGACAGAATTAGCCAATCCAAAATGTGATTTGCATGATGGAAGGGAAAACCATGCAATACAATTGCAGTATCACAAATGTGACGTGCTGAAACAAACGTAACTAGTGATTTTGATTAGCTCTAGGTGACAAGCTGAACTTCTGTCGGAATTAATAGTGGACAAGCACTGATTAGTAGAAGAAAATATATGTTTAAATCAGATATGTAAGGCTTGTGATTGATCCTAACCGTTGTTAATAATCTTTTCTTATTCTTAGATAAACTGCATGGGTTGTTGGCAGTTAACGCGGATACCTATGACAATAGCTTTGATCTTGTAAAGGACTAATAAAGGAATTTCACCTGAATATGGTATGGTGATGTTTACAACCGTAGCAAATCTCAATTTCACATACAGAATCTGTGATAAGATATGGTGATGTTTACAACTGTTCTGTGAGTGTGACAAGATTTGTCTCTGCGCCTTTTGGAGCATCTGGGGATAGCTTGTTCTTCTATCCTTTCAGTAGAGATCGAGGATGGTCAAGCACCAGATAACCTAGTTTAGGTAAAAGTGATGGTAGTGATGCCCAACAAACAGAGATCTTAACCAGATCTGCCTACGGGAATCCCTTTTTATCCTCTTGGATATGCCTGTAGCTGCTTGGCCAGATCATTTTTATCATATTTATGCGTAGAAAAACAAGAAAAAACTTTGTGAGACATTCCCAAATTAATCTCCATCGTCCAACTGGACAAGAAGACAGATCATGTTTATGTTCATGCATGCAGGTCACTACTTAAACGTTTGCTGGCATTGCTCCATTCTTTTCGCACGTCCGTTTCAGGTTTCTCCTCGCAGCGCCTAACTTGTCTGGTCAATCCTGATTTCACTTTCAGCACTTTATAGATCAGCGGAGTGAAGACTTAGAAAAACCAACTTGGTACTTGGTAGCAGTTGGTTCAGAGAAAGAGCACGTGCCAGTGCTTTCTCCACTTGCATGAGTTAGCCCAATGCATCGCGAGCATGAGCGTGAACAGAAGACATGGCACGAGCACTTCAAACCAACGAGAAGTCGAAACGCGCACAAGACTCGTTCAGCAGTTGACGTCAGTGGAGAGAATTCTGCCCAATCTGAAACCGAGCATTTTCTGAAGAACTGAAAGCGAGCGTTCACCGGAGCTTGCTTTTTCGCGGTAGAAATTTCTTTGATCGCGAGTCCAAGTTCCCGTCTTCCTTCCCGACGTCCGTGGTCACCATCACGGTGTGCAGTGATGTCAAGAGAGAGATAGACCTGTCGGTTACTGTACACTTCTTGCAACCTTAAACCAACGGCTGCCATGGACACGCGAAGCTTTCACCTGAAGAAACCTTAAACCCTCTGTTTGTCTTCAGTTTTTTCTATCAGTACTCGTACTCCCCAGTTCTGAAAAGGAGTTGTTACGGAGCAGCATGCTGCAACCACTCACCAAGTGTGCCGCCAAACAGGTCGCTGTATCGTTTGTTCATGTCGTGCCAGGAACCCTTGCGATTGGACGATGAGGATGGCAGTTGGGGAGTGATAAACAGGGCTAACAGATAGTGTAGTCAGATGCCGTTGGTACTCTCAACTGTGGCTGCAGCTTGTCTTCCTGTTGAACAGAGCTGAGGGAAAAAAAAACAGAGTATGTGATCAGCACTACTGAGCTTGATCTTTATTACTTTTCTCAGGTGAATGGGAGACAGCTACGTGTATCCTATTTAACATATATTTAGTGGGAGTTGGAGCTGTGTTACTTTATGATTAGTTGATAACCTTTTCTTAAAATGAAGTTATGCGCTCGCTGTGTCGATGCACTGATGGGGGCATCCCCAATCACCCTTGTAGCGTTGCTCATGCAATGGTCAGTTGTAACTTCGAATCCAAGGTTAAGGAGACAATCTGTGAGATATCAAAAAAGGCCATCTTTTTAATACAAAACTCATATTTTTTTCATTAGCTATTCATGTTTCAGAGTCCGTTGAGAATGCAATTCGAATGAACAAGAAAAGGTGCTTCCAGCAAAACAAAAACAAAAAAAAAGAGAGATGTGCACCTCTGTCAGAGATTAGAAAGTCATGCAGGGTTGGAGAGGAACGGTGTGGTAAGAATGGCATGAGTGCCAATCACTACTTGTATGAACGTTGGCCTCCTATATAATGAGATCAATTCGGCACGAATCAAATCAAAAGCCATAGTGGGAGCAAGAAGCCACGATGTTCCATAATCTCCTGTACCTGAAGCGCTGCATCCTTACACATGCAATCTGTAGAGTACAGACTACGGAATAGGCAGTGAGAAACTGAAGGGAAACAAACAGACGGAGTTGCGAAATGCGAAGACCGTTATCTCCTGCCTTACTGCGTTCTTATTTCGGGCTATCGAACAAACATTTTCCACCTGATTGTTAGGTTTTCATGTGAGTTGAATTTTATTTATTTTCCTTTCATGAGGAGTTGTACAAGTCCCCGAATGCTGGACATACGTGAGCTCTCCTGTGTCTGTCAAGCTCTCTTTTGGCGCGACCCATTTCAGGATGCATTTCTCCACCCCCAGCTCTGGAGTTTGGAGTAGCTAGTAGTACATGGTATGCTCTTATACCCCCTGACTTGTCTATGTATTCATTTTTCGCCTTCCTCGAAGAAATGTATGATCTAGATAAAATTCAAAGGAAAATAAATGGGTGATAAATTACAATTGTTGTCTGATTCGCTGTTTTCTGTCCATCCCCTTGGCCAGCTGCATGTTGAATTTTACCCCTTTTTTTCCCCACAGATAATCTTTAGCTTCCATGCAAGAAAATAGGCATCTTTAGTTTCGCAACCCTGATGAGAAGCTTAGTGCGTATTTGCCTTTCCTTAACACCAGCAAAAAGTTCTAATGGTTTGTATTTCTTGTTAGAACTCATTCATTTGGAAGGAATTTACAAAACTTAGTCCGTATTTGCCTTTCCTTAACACCAGCAAAAAGAATTCAGAAGAGGAAGTATGGCATATTAATTACCGCATATAACATTTTTCTAATATTTGGAGCATACATAATATAGAACACCAAACATATCTGCGTCATAATTCTAGCACGTACGTATATTACAATTAACTAAGCACTCTATAATACTATCCGTATAAACCTCCGAGCTGCAAAAGAAAAGGTAAACAATAAAACGAATTCACTGTGGTTTACAGTCACCTGATCAAAAATCTTGACAACTATGCCAAGCCCTAACTACATCCCCGAGCTCCAACCTCAGCTCCTCCCACCCGAAATTTTGTCGCTCTCCATCGCCGTCGCCGTCGGCCACCTCGAGCCGAAGCTCGACAAGCATCAGTGGCGGGGCCAGTTCTGACATCTCCACTGACATCGCCGCGAGCCCTGTAGACAGGCCTCCCAGCGGCAGGCCCTCGACGCCCTTCTTTCCCACCACGACGTACCCAAGCTTGCCGCCCGCCCGGCCGAGCCGCTCCAGCGTCAGCTCCGGCGACGCCGTCGTCAAGAACCTCTTCTCTCTGTTTCCCTTCCCGAACAGGCCGGACAGGTTAAGCCCCGGCGACATGGAGATGATGTCGAAGGCGTTTATCGCCGGCGCTCGGAACTCCAGCGCGCGCTCGGGCTGGCCGTTCAGCAGCCCGCCGAGCTGCGAGTCGAGGCTGAGCGAGCGCTTGAACCACGGGTGGGTTGCCAGCGCCTCGACTGCGACGCGGGTGGACGGGTTCGGATCGAGTAGGCGGCTCACCAACCGGCGCGCCGGCTGAGACACCCACTGCGGGAACTCGTACTCCCGGCGCTGCGCCCTCCGGCACATGGCGGCGATGTTGGAGTCGTCGAACGGGAGCTGGCCGGAGAGGAGGACGAACAGGATGACACCGCAGGACCACGCGTCGGCCTTGGCGCCGTCGTACGCCTTGCGACGGAGCACCTCCGGCGCGGCGTATGCCGGGGTGCCGCAGGCGGTGTGGAGGCGGCCGTCGTCACGGAGCGAGTCCGGGAGCGCGGAGAGCCCGAAGTCCGAGACCTTGAGGTTACCCTCCGCGTCGAGGAGGACGTTCTGCGGCTTGACGTCGCGGTGCGCGACGCCGCGGGCGTGGCAGTAGGCGAGCGCGGCGACGAGCTGCACGAACACGCGGCGCGCGGCGTGCTCGGGGAGCCGGCGCTGCGGGAGCGCGGCGAGCCTGGAGAGCAGGTCCCCGCCCGGCGCCAGCTCCACGACGAGGTAGATCCTGGCGCGCGTGGCGAGCACCTCGTGGAGGCGGAGCACGTTGGGGTGGTGCAGCCGGCGCATGGCCGTGACCTCGCGCAGCACGCGCGGCGCCATGCCCGCCGTGCCCAGGACCTCAGCCTTGTCGATTACCTTCACCGCCACCGGGTCGCCGCCGGCCACGGGGCGCGCGAGGTAGACCTTGGCGAATGTGCCGCGGCCCAGCAGGCGCCCCAGCACGTACTTGCCGAGCAGGCTCTTGCTTTTCTGCTTGTTCCCTTTGCTGTTACCATCCATGGCGTCCATGCACCATGAGCTCACCTTGGGTTCGCGCGCGTGATCGTGCAGGCTACGGCGATGAGTACGGAGACGGCATCAGTGAAGCTGTTGGAGTGCTGGTTTTATACAAGTGACTTGGCCGCAACTTGCCATTTTTGTACTCCGTATGTTAATTCGTGAACCACGGTTTGGCGTGTTTTTAACCACGGTTAGTTTGTGAATTGTTATACACTGGGTTGTCTGTAGCTAACTTCTATGTAAAACACTCTGAATTTCTCTATGGCTTTTAGGCCCCTTTAGATTATTGCTAAAATATTCTCTAATACTACTTTTATTCTGTAAAATTAAACTGATTCACGTGAAATTCCTATACAACTCCCATAAAATTCCTGCATTCTACGGTAGGTTTTATGGTTTTAGCAAAAGGAGATGCTGAGGTTTTCACAGTAGTGTTAGCATACAGCAAGTGGCCTCTGATACGTTTGAGGGCCGCGTTTAAGTTAGTTGGCCCTTCAAAAGGTCAGACTTTTCCCAATATGTATGCGACCTTAGCCTTGTGAAATGAACATATAGAAAATATCATTCCATTGCCTGCTACATTTGAAACCCCTAGCTCTCTCTGTTTCAGAAGGCACCAAATTTACTCATAAATAAAAAGAAATTCTATGAAATTGAGCTTTTCCTGATGTTTAGGTCACTTATATGGACGACTGTGAAAAATATGTGAATACACTTGTTAGTCTCTACCTCATCTTCACCATTATTTTCTCTGCTTGATGATTAAAATGTCGAGTTGTACGACCTTCATTCCAAAATATAAGCATTTCTAAATTTGGCTAAAGTAAAATTATTTTAATTTTTACTAATAATATTTAAAAAATTATATAATTTCTAATATAAAATATAGTACTTTTTATGAAAGTTTATTTCATGATAAATAAAAATATAACTTTTATATGATAAAATATTATTAATTCTTCATTATTAATGGTCAAAATGATAAAAGTTTAACTTTAACTAAACTTAAAAATGCTTATATTTTAAAACAGAGAGAATACCTCCATTTGGACCCATCTTTAATTTGATTGACCTTTTGCTCTAGGCAATTAGCTAGTAGGACACAAGCTTTGGGCAGTCTAATCACAACTGGCCACCTCTTTGTTGTTGTTTAACTATAGTATTGACAAGGGGCAGATGATTGGTGCCAAGGTAGTAGATGAGATATTTTTAGGGGAGAGGCATCTTTCTCCCATGCTAATTTTTTAAAACCAAGAATGCGTAGTGCTTTGTTCACCGTCGTTTCTACCACTCCTATATGTTAATAGTTTCGCAATTAACTTGATTGTTATGCGTTGAGCACGTAAAATAGGCTGTCATTGATTGGCTCGTATCAGCATTTGGGCTAAGTATATGATAGACTTTGTTGCGTTCTGAGTGGAGGTATCCTTACAACCTTCTTAGTTTGATCAGCTAACTTGTTAAACTTGGTGTTAAACTAGGCGAGGCCTATGCGTGAGATTTTAACAAGCAATAAGTCCAATTTGATTCACTTAACTATCGCGCTTCGCTTTTTCTCCCACAACTAAAATATCAGATATTTTGACTCCCTCAACTATTCAACCCGTTTGTTTTTCGTCCCTCGACTGTTTCGATGACGAAATTGTCCGACGTGCAGGGTGACGTGGCAGTTTTACTGATCTGGCAGAATCTGCTGACGTGGACACCCAATTTGACTTGATTTTATTTTAAATTAGAAAACAAATATTTAAAGACCTTCAAAAATTATAAAACTTTGCAAAAATTTAAATCATTTTACAATTAACAGATTTTTTTGACCAATTTCAAATTCGAAACACATATTATTTTAAAAATTTAGAAAAGAAATAACCATAAAAAATAATATGTCTTTCGAATTTTGTATAAATAAATCTATTTCGAATTTGGAGATGAGTCTAAAACAAAATTTGTTCCTCGTGAAGATATCTATCATCCTTCAAAGTTTTAAATTTATCCAAATTTGAAAAGTCATGTTTTTAGGTAAAATAGTAGGCTGCTGCTGAGTCGCTGTTCCATTATAATTTTTTTCCAAAATTTGTAAAAATAAATATATTTTGAATTTTGAGACGAGTCCAAAACAAAAGTTATTCCTCATGAAGAGTTCTATCATCTTTCAAAGTTTCAAATTCATCAAAGTTCAAAAATTCATGTTTTTGAGGCAAAACATTTGGCTGCTTCTGAGTAGCCGTTCTATTATAATTTTTTTCGAATTTTGTAGAAATAAATATATTTAAAAGTTAGATATAAGTCCAAATTCAAAATAGATTTATTTATACAAAATTCAGAAGACATATTATTTTTATGGTTATTTATTTTCTAAATTTTTAAAATAAAATTTGTTTCGAATTTGAAATTGGTCTCAAAACAAAATTTGTTCCTTATAAAATGATTTAAATTTATGCAAAATTTTATAATTTTTTGAGATCTTTAAGTATTTGTTTTTAAATTTAGAAAAAAATCAGATCAAATCAAATGTCTACATCAACGGATTCTGCCACGTGGCCCCTGTCACATCGGAAAAAACCGCCGTGGAAACAAATAAAGGAGAAAAAATGAATAGGTTGAATAGTTAAGAGAATATCTAAGTACTTGGATGGATCGAGGGAGGAAAAATGAACAACCGCCCATAGTTGAGGGACGACTTATTCCTTTTAACAACAACAATAAGAATCTTCGAGTTGTTCTCAGGACCGGGTCAATGTCCACGGCCCATGATTGGCGGGCCCACTCGCCCAACCAGACGATGGTGTCCACATGCTCCATGGTCGTGGGTCCGGGATGACATGTTAGCGTGGGCCCGTGGAAGCCACTGTGCCGGATTTAGATTTCGGGAGAGTATATATTACGGCTCATCTGTGGACTCACGCTCAGAGCCAGCATGAGATGTAATCCGCAAAAGATCTTCACCCACGTTTAGTTTTCGCGTACGTATTCATCAGCAATTTTATATGATTCGTTTTCAATCAAACTCGTCTGTCAGCTTCGCGGTGCGGAACTGAAACTGATTCGGAGGTTATTAGCTAGAGGACTCCGATACAGGCTGTGACCGGGGTTAGATCTAGCTTCCATCAGCCGTAGATTTGAAGCTGGTTGTACTGAGAATTACTCCCTTCGATTTAAAATATTAACATTGTTGATTATTCATTTTATTTAAAATATTTGTTTAAATATATAAAATTATTAGTCGTGTTTCGATTCCTACCGAGAGGGAGAGAGTAGCCGATACCGAAAGTAAATAAAGGAAATTATGTTGAGGGAGGTTACCATAATCTTCTCCGATCTGACATTCCAAGATGATTCAAAATTTGACAGAGCAAGACGATAATATATTTTGATCATTCAAAAAATCCAACAGCAGAAGCAAATAGATATGAGTTAAAAAAAATCTGCTCATTTGTTGCACATGAAGTTGCTTTATAAGCATAAGCACAACTTTAGGCAAACAAACATAGATCTAACCCTGTCACCAACTGTAATATTTTTCACCCTCCCGCATGCTACGGAACAAAAATCATTACGATACCACAAAGATCTAATGAGTCACAAACAACGAAAGGTTAAGATTTACATAACCAAGTCGGATAGTTTATACATAACTGACTATCGCAAGTTTAAAAGTACTACAAACTCAATATATTGGACCATCACAAATTCAAAAGCAACAACTCAACCACATACTGCAACTACTCATGTCCAAAAGAATTACCACATCATCAAAATATAAAGCATGCCTAATTCAATTTAAAACTTAGATGTTTTCAAAAGGAAGGTAGCACTTGTTTTGCTTTAGGCCAGTACTTCATCTCCTAGTGCCACTCCTCATGGAGAAGATGGTCCATTGAGGTCATTATTGATCCTGCATACATATTATATTTAGTTACAATATGTCAATTGTGATAAAACCTCGACTGGTTGCTTTGATGATTCCTCATCACTTGATGATATATAGCTTAAAAATGTTGTGTAGGCTCGCGTATACATAAGCTTTTTTTGACCACGTCGCATGCCATTGGGATATACAGGAAGGAACATGATTACCAAGTGTTTGACAGATTTAAAACATATGCTTTTATAGTTCAAATTAGCAATTTTTGTTATTATAATGTTCCATAAATCATATAATTCTAGCCTTTCTATACTTTCCAGCTGAAGCTAACAGCACATGATAAAAAATATCGTCATATTATCAACGTTGACAAGGGGAATGCAGACAAAATATTGTTTGAGAATTTCAGAAGATTGTCAACAAAAGGAGTCTACAGAAGACTCACTGACGGATAACCTAGAGGGTAATATTGAAAATAACCATTGTTACATATACGTGTTCCATAGAGTTGTCAACTCATATTTGTTCTTTTTTTAAAGTCGAGATAGAGATACGTGTAATAATTGCATCATTGCTAAAGAAGTGTAAACTGGAATGCTGCTAAGTGTTTTGATTTTATGTTTCAAGTATTTGAATTTACTGGTCTGGATAGGATGTGAACTGCCAGTACTGTTTTTCCAAATCAGAATTTTTGCGGCAGTGAATTTGCTACTGGCTATGCATTAAAAGATCTATTCTTGCAAAGCTAATGATCCGTGGCCTTACACAAATGACCTGAGAACGTGCATTCAAGACAGCCGGTTGATAAGTATGCCAAGCAAGCCGCAAAGCCCTGAACTCAAATCATTACGACATCACAAGGATCTAGAGTACACCAAGCAAGCCGAAAAGTTCTGAACTCAAATCAAAAGCAGTATGGCAACCTTAACTTTTTTATATATATCATGACTATTTATAAAATTTATATTACAATAACAGGGACAAATCAATCATGTGAACCAAGCTACCCAGCATCAGATAGCAGCAACCAGCAAGTTACAAGAGCAAAATGAATAAACCAAGGAGTTTTCTTCATTTGGGACCAACTGCTAGCTAGGAGTACTTAACTACGTGACAATTTTGTCCCACGGCTGCAGTCTTATGGGACCAACTATTCACAAGTTAGCTAGAAGATTTTGTGGTTCGGCATAACAAGTGTCACTGTCTGAAAAAATAGACATAAGCAGAAAAAAAAAGTTGACAAATTGATCATAGTGGGATTCGACCCCACGACTTTTAGATTCGGAATCTAACGCGATATCCACTTCGCTATATGATCATTCTTGTTTGCCACAAACATTTTAATTCTGATAAAAGAAAACTTGAGCATTCCATGTGTAGTTTCAAGGAGCACATGAGATAAAGCAGATGAGGTTAAGGATTAGTAACATTCAAAGGCTGAAACAAAACATTTCACTTGATCGTGGATGAAGGGTGTATACTTGATGTCAAAAAGGAGAAAAACAAGAAGACAGCATACTGCTTTCAGGTTAGTCAACAGTTTGTATTGTGGACTACGCTGAGTAAATTACGAAATATAACACATGACAGCAGGCTGCATAAATTAACACGAAATCAGAGCTAAATTACATTGATATATTCTTACAGTATACGGGTCACGATTTCATGGTAGGCATATTGAGGCAAAGATATTAAGTGAACATGCATGATTAGTGGTAGTGCAGACCATAGACAAAATACTAATCCAGTTGGGTGAACAACATGGATGCAAGGACAAAATAGCATAAAAGAAGGAATCCCAACTTGACATTATACGGGTCAGGATGCTTTGTATGCTGTAGTTCAGAAGGAATCCCAACTTGACAAGTGTGAAAGTGAACTATTGATTTTCCAATAGACCATTGCTAGCAAAAAAAAAAAGAGAGACCATTCCAAGAGTGTAAACTAACACAGACACCAAGACAGATTATCCAAGAGTGTAAACTGATGGGAAAATATTCTTTTTAGCTACCTGATGTTAACTTCAATTTTCTCAAAGATTAAGGGTGTGGTCTAGTCAAAATGCCTCGAAAAGAAAGACATCATCAATTTGACTCAAGAAAATTCTGGAAGGGTATCATTAGCACAAAGTAACCATAACCATGACAGATTATCCAATAGTGTAAACTAACATAGACACCATGATAGATTTCTATTTCAAGGATAAACATATATCAACAAATAACCATGACAGATTTCTATTTCAACGATTCAATAAAAAGCATTCTAATTTAATAAAAATAATCTGTAGTATTCTCAAAGACTGAGCCTCAACACTATAGACCAGACAACAACTTAAACTATGATTGAAGAAAAGGACAAATATTTTGTTAAGTTACAAAAGAATGACTATCTTATAATTTATAATGACTGCATCCTTGCTTAATGGTGACACTATAGAAAGACACAACTCTGATTTATTTCTGGTTTCCACTTGAAAACTATCAAGATGATAAGTATAATTCTTTTGTATACTATTTTCCTTCTCAATGGCAGCCATTTATCGATTCTCAAAAAAAAAAAAAAAAAAAAAA
>BCLF01000105.1:830444-847995 GCA_001602275.1 Zoysia japonica | reverse complement strand
CCTGTTATCTAGTTAGGCAACAGAACTTGAACTCTGATTTCTAAACCATATTTCTACCTTGGTCCTGAGGTCCATGTTGTTATTTTGAAGCTCAGTCTCCTGCAATTGCGATGCAAATGAGATTAGGCTTATTAGGTGAATAAGGGTGAAATAATGAACTGACTGATATGACTGATCAGCATATTCAAATATGTTTTATTTATCCTTTTGACCATGTAACTGATCTATGAAGCAGGGGCTTACTCTGGAACAAGAATTTAGGAATCAAAAGCAGTATCAAACTACTCTGGTTATTTCTGAATTTGAGGAAATATTTATAAAATTTTCAATGGGACTGAAGCCATCTCTGTATACAAAGTTGCTTCTGTTCCTCGTGATTCAGTGATTAAGATGCATCAAACAGAAAGAGATCACATGAAGGACCCAACGGTGTGCAATCAAACTATTATCTAGATATCATTTTTTACACAGTTCCCTTAATCATCATGCCACATCTCTGGGACTGGAGGCTAAATCAGACCATGGCAAGCAAGAAAAGGAAACAGAAGTCAACAATTTAGATTTGAACAAGGCAGGAAATTCTCTGAATGCAAGTGAGTCAATTATATCAGATATCAGACCAGAGTAAACTTCATTGGAAGCTCTCAACGACAGACTAAAACAACAATGACCGCATTCTTAAACACCAGATGGAGGGTTCTACGACAATACCAGGATCAGTCTTCCAATCCCAGGATGTTAGTGCTCGGTGAAGTGGAGGAAACCTCTCAGTTGGTGCGTCTGTGGGTCTTCTCCTGGACTTGAGAGAGCGGGAGTTGCTCCCTGGGTCTCCTCCTGGAAAAAATGCAGTAGAGGGAGCGTGAGGGTTTAGGAGCACAGGGAAACGCGCGGGATAGATTTGAACTTGGCTAAAATTCAAATTTAGGAAGGTTCCAGAGGGCAGCGGGATGGACTTTAATGTGCCTAAAATTTGAAACTTGAAATGAGAAGCTTCCAGAAGCAGCAGGGCTCACCTTGGCTGGCGGGCGCGGCTGGGCCGTCCTCGCCTCGAAGGCAGTGCAGTGGCTGAGCGGGGCCGCGGCCGACACCAAGCAAGACGGAGGCGTACGGAGCAGGGCTGCATACGAGCGGTCAACCAGCGGCACGTTTGATGGACAGAAGGTGCGCGGGGGCGAGGATGGGGGGCAGGGCCGCCGAAGCGGAGCAAGGCGAGCCGGCGGCGAAGGTCGTTCTGGCAGCGCAGCGCGGGTCTGAGGACTGGGGGCGGGGCCGACTCCATGTGCACGGCGCAGGGGCGAGCATTGGGGGCCGGGGCGGAGCGGAGCAAGCCGAGGCGCAGACCCGACCGGCGGCGCGAAGGCGACGATTGGGGACGAGGCAGGGCGGGGTGGAGCCAACCAACCGGCGGCGCGGGGGCGAGATTGGGGAACGGGGCGGCGCGGACGCGAGACGGAAGCGAGAGGCGGGGCCCATCTGTCGACGTGTCTCGGAGGCTAAGTGCCCGCGCGTTCGGAGCCGTATGATGGCGATCCAAGGGCCGAAAATAAATTTCGGCAGAAAGGGCAGGATCACCGAAAGGAACTTTTATAGGAGCAGAGATAATGGCCAATCAGAAGACTGCTTGCTGGCTGGACCCTGGATGCGGACGAGCAGGAGAAGAAGCCACCGTCCATACAGATAAGCTCATCCATGAGGCCCACGGCCCACACTCAAATAAGCTTGCAGATCGTAGAGGCCCATCATCGATCCCTCTTTTACTGGGCCTCTTTTGTCTTTTTTTTATTTTTTGAAATCGACGGGCCGTTCGATCTGACAGAATCAGCCTGTATAATACTCCTAGTACAGTACTGTACTGTCAGCACAGTGTGGCGCCCTCCGTGGTGCGAACGCCTGTGCAGTACAGCAGTGGACTGGACCCGTTCCGCGGCCGGCTGCCGGCGGAGACGGGCGGGGCGGGGCGGGGCGGGCGACGGTCTTCATATCCACCTCCCCGAGTCACCCGACAACAACCTCCCCGGCATTCAGGCAGAGAGATACTTAGTAGGTGAAGAGGTCAACCCGCGGGCGATCGGAACAGGGTGGCTCAGCCAGCTAGTACGACCGACGCGCACGCGCGACGAGGAGAAACCGCGTCGATCGATCGATCGGTCCTCACGTGTCGCTGTCTACCGTCGATACGATACACCAATGCCAGTACGAGCAGCCAGCCCCACCATCGATAAGAAAAAAAAAACCTCCATAGCTGGCTTCACGTCGGATTCAATTGTTTACCCATATTAATTCCTCTACTTATCTACTCCATCAGTATACGAGGACTCCAAACGTAAAAAAAAAACTAATCAGTTATGCTGAGTGTGTTTTTGCAACAAAAAGGTACTTGAACTAATGGCAAGCTGACACCACAACCTCCCTGTCGTGTTCCAGCTGTGCCTGACCTGTATGCCTACATCGGGATGCGTAATACGTCCGTCCTCCTCACGCCTTTAAACAAACACAAATCACCAGCCAATGTCCTACTCCAACAATTTGTTCTTTCCGTAAATAATTACTACAGTACCCATAAAAAATCACTTTTTGATTTTCAGAAACCACGTTTGACCACTCATCTTATTTAAATTTTTTTGCAAATATAAAAATAAACAAATCATGTTTATAGTATTTTTAATGATAAAACAATTAACAATAAAATAAATTATATTTTCACAATTTTTTTGAATAAAATGAGTGGTCAAACTTGAAGTCTAAAAGTCAAAAAATAATTTTTTTTATGTGACAGAGAGAGTACTTATCATCCTAAACTATTTGTCATATTTGCTTCTTAATACATTTTTCTCTATTTTCAATATATTTATGTATTTATTCTTCTCCTTCTCATTTTTAATACTACATCCATTCAAAATATATGCATTTCTGAGTTTAGTTAAAGTTACAATTTCTTTAACTTTATTAATAATATCTAGTAAATTAAAAAAAAATTAATATTAAAAGTTACATAATATGAAAGATTATTTCATGGTAAATCTAGTATTTATGTGCAATAAAATTCTTTAAATTCTCTATTATTAATTATTAAAGTAAAAAAAATTGACTTTGACCAAAGTTAAAAATGCTTATATTTTGTAAAGAAGGAAGCACGTGCTATTTTTCTCATCCTCCTTAATTATCACGCTCATACGTAGGATAATACGTAAAAGGAGACAGAGGGAGTACATAGGTACTACTCCAATTGAGCGCTCCAATTGGGCAACAGTGAACTACTGCTCCCTCCGTTCCGCGTGGAGTGACGTTTCGAGAAGTGATCGAGAAAAATAAGTCACAAAAGAAATTACCTGCACACTCTTATTTATTGCTCACAATGAGTAAATGAAATAGTTCATTGATATCTGATCTAGTACCACGACGCATGAGTCAAGACAAAAAAAAATGTGTGACAGCTCGGCTGCCAATTTACAATGGCAGGAAATAATTCCCACCAAGACAGTGAAACAAAAAAATTTAGCGTCGCGCGCCACACAAATCAAATTTGAATCAACACACTTATATAAACAGACCTCTATGGTAAGCAATAAGCACTTCTCACTCATCTCTCTACTTAACAAGACACTCCTGCTCGTCCTCATCTCTTTACTCAACAATGCTACTAGATCTAAACTCTCTTCCAGTTCAAGAAGGTGACGCAGCAGCAAGACACGAGCAACCTGATGAAGCCCAACCTGAAGCTTCATTTGATCCTAGTATCCAGGGTGAGAGATCCCATACTCTGCAGCGCCGACGTGTCCAACCTGAGCTTCTTTTTGATCTGAACATTGAGCAAGCAAATCAAGAAGATGCATTGGATCAGCTAGTTGCACTTCACCGTACCATTTCAAGTATGACTACTCCTACTTGCAATCATTCTTAGAGTTTTAGTTGTCATACAAGTACCATTAGATCAAGTAGCTGTATTTTACCATAGTTTTAGTTGTCATACATAAAACAAACTGAGGCAGAAAATAAAAAACATGTGCACCAAATCATACAATTACTACGTGGCAACGTAATTCATGTTAGGATACTTATCTGTTGTTATAGATGCTGAGATTGGCTTGGACACCGAGCTGCCACCAGATTTGAATGCCATGGTCGAGGAGATGGAAGATTATGGTGTTTATGCTGAAGGTTTTGAAGTTGACTTCGATGTAGAGGAGTTGTCCGCCTCAGATGATGATGCAAATGAAGCTCAGAATGCGAATCCAGCAAACACATGTAAATGCTCAACAAATAGGGAAAGGCAAGACATATATGAAGCGTTGCTTGCAACAACTAACAATGGAAAATTAAAAAAGTCTCGCACAAGGGAGGTAGCAGCCATGTTTCAGTACACGGAACTCCCATTATATCTGGTGCGTGGTGGGTGGCTGGGTGCTCCTATTATGACTTACGTTGGGAACTAAGAAAAAACACAGCTACATGAAAGCTACAATGCTAGCACGACACATAACACGGGACATTTTCTCACTTCTAAAACGTCACTCTACGCGGGACCGAGCGAGTAGTAAGTACGAAGAGGACTAAATCGGATTAGGGTCAAATTGAAATTATATTTAATACTCCTATTTTACTAGTCTTTCGGTTTTAAAATATTTACACCGTTGATTTTTAACATTGATTTTGACCATTAGTCTTATTCAAAAAAATTGTTCAAATGTGTAAATTTTATTATTATTTGATTTATCATTAGTATAATTTAAATCACGACTAATAATTTACACTTTAGAACAAATTTTTTGAATAAGATGAATGATCAAGTTGATCTTAGAATTCAACGATGTCAATAATTTAAAACCAGAGGGAGTATAATAAAATTAATAATTTAAATTGTGAAAGGACATGTGGAATCAAACCGCTAGCTGACCGATATTCAACCTTGCTAAAAGCATCTCCAAAAGCACTTCATTAACTCCTCTAAATCAAATTATAAGGAAAAGTGTAAAAAACTTTCTCCAACCGCTCTTCTAAATACCTCCTTACTTTCGAAGATATTTTTTGAGGTCTCCAATCTTATCTTAGTGTAACTGACAGTGAGGCTAGTTGTTCACTGAATTTAAATTTAAACTATATTTAAGAGCGCTGTTGAAGGAGGTGACTAAAGTAAACCTCACAATTTTTTAATTTTTTAGAGTGATTTTTTGAAAAACTGTTGGAGATGCTTAAAAACCAACTAGCTAATCAAATAAAACCGAATGGCCAATCAAATAAAACGGACTAATTTATTATTTTACTGTAACGCACAGATTTAATTTTTTGTAAAAAAACGATTGTCGGATGAAACCGATTCCTACCGCTTTTCTTAACTCTGCTTCGACTGAACCTTTTTACCGGCACGAATGAGATTCCTCCGCTGACTGACAAATGACGATAACCTGATCGACAGCGAGCATTTCAAACCAAAAAAACAAAGCAAAAGAATCGCACGCGCGTCCCTATTCTCTTCCTACCGATTCGATTCCCGTTCAATTCAAAATTCAAAGATTTTTTCCTTTTCAAAAAAATCAAAGATTTTGTAAGTATGCGCTTTTGACCGTCCGCGTCGTGCGTTCCCTGTCGAAACGAACGAAAAAGGAACGCCGAGAAGGGAAGAACGGGTCCGTGGCTCCGTGCTGCTCGATCGTCGCAAGTCAATGCCATGCCAGCTTCGTTTCGTTCACGTTCAGATGTGAGCCGTGACCGGCGAGCGACGTACTTAAGCTCGCCGCGCGACCATTTCCCCGTGTTCTTCCACTGCACTCCTATATAAAGCCAACGCCCGGCGGGCAACCTCCACTGCCATTTCGATCGAGCTGCTCTGTTCTGTTCTGTTCTTCAGAAGGCATCGCCAGCACCAGCGAGGTCGAGAGTCACACAGACACGCAACCAATGGAGGGGACGACCACGACCACGACGACGACGACGCTGAACCCGGATCAGGTCTCGGAGTTCCGCCAGGCGTTCGCGTTCTTCGACCGGGACGGCGACGGGTGCATCACGGCGGAGGAGCTGGCGACGGTGATGGGGTCGCTGCGCGGGCAGCGGCCGCCGGCGGAGGAGCTGCGCGAGATGATCCGCGACGCGGACGCCGACGGCGACGGCGCCGTCGACTTCGCCGAGTTCCTCGGCCTCATGGCGCGCAGCGGCGCCGCAATCCCTGGCGGCGGCAGCGCCGACGAGGAGATGCGCGAGGCGTTCAAGGTGTTCGATAAGGACCAGAACGGGTACATCTCGGCCACCGAGGTGAGTTGGGAGTAACGTGTGGACAAGGGCGGGCGGGGTTCGTTCGCGGGGTAGCGGTTTTCTCTTGCTCACGACGTGGTGTATGTTGTTGCAGCTGCGTCACGTGATGATCAACCTCGGCGAGAAGCTGACGGACGAGGAGGTGGACCAGATGATCCGCGAGGCCGACCTCGACGGCGACGGCCAGGTTGACTACGACGAGTTCGTCAGGATGATGATGCTCTCCGAAGGACAAAATCACGCCCAACCAACTCCAGCACCGCCAATGAAATGATGCGTCAACTGCTGCTATTAGCTTTCGCCCGTTTCTCCTACGGGAGATAACTCAGAGAAGACAAGACTGTACTAGTAAATCTCTTCGTTGAATCTTTATTTATGTACTTAACTAGTCTCTCCGAAATGAATTACTAGCTACTAGTCAATTATTCATTGGTCAAATTAGTGAATTGCCAACCAAGACTAAATAGCGAAGGACGATCCTGACCAGCCGACATGGAGCGCGTTGGACGCTTCAGCTTTGTTGAACGTTGCACTGTTCCACTCGAGGCTATGTATGAATAGGAGCGCGTCAGAGCCAACTTAGAACAAAGAGGTGCAGGGTTAGGTTTGTACAAACATTCTACTGTATTTAAGGGTGTAAAACGATCTCTTTAGTTTAAAAATGAATTAAGTTTAAAAATTCTCTTCCACTTTTGAATAATTAGTTCATTTTATTGAATTAAATAGATTTTAAGGTTAACTTTAGATGCACCTGTGTACATCTCTGACTGTATTAGTATTACTACTCCTTCCACGCTCCTCACTCCACCACCACAAGCAAACAGGGAAAAGACAAAAGTACTCATGCTGTCGGCTACAGCTACAGCTCCATCCCCACGCTTGTTCATTGTTTGGGTTCGAAAAACTGTTGAAAACGGGTCAACTTTTACAGTTTTCAGTGAAATCAGTTGAATCCCACTCAGATTCACCGAACGACTAGTTTTTAATAAAAACCGAATTTTAGCACCCACCTACCCACCACACTCCTTCGAGTCAAATGCTTATATTAACAGACAAAATCTACTTATTTTTAGTTTTTGACCGCCATCTACTTACCGACAAATGATGCAAGTGGGAACAAGATTTGACCGGCGAGGGACGTAACAACATAATAAAAATAGCGGTAATTTCTCTTCGGTGACAAGGAAACACCAGTTGATGATCCAGTCAATTAGTACAAAATTTCTTACGACTCCTTTTCAGCGCATGAAGGCCAGGCCCTCCCCGGTCGACCCCAGGCACGGGCTGCGCGTAATTTGACTTGGACCATGTCTATACCTCGCCGGCCCATTACATCACCCATTGCGCACGCCGGGTCCGAGTGCGACTTGCGCGAGCTCCCGGCGGCTGGCACACGTCGCCGAGTGCTCTGCTCTGCGGTCCGCATCGTCAGTTCGTCACCAACCTTGTCCCGTGCAGCAAGCTCGACTCCAATTGGAAGAGCTAGCCAGGCCTGGCCATTACATTTTCTTTTCTTTCTTTTAATATAACACGAAGATTATATCAAAATATGTTAACTAGCAAAAATAATCTGTGACTGATCGTGAAATGTCGAACAGCACGCTCGGCCGGCCGGCCGGAAGGATCACGGAGCGCACACGGCTGCTCGATCGACGGCGTAAATTTGCAGCAACAACGATCGAGGTACAACAAACTACACACGCTATACAATTCAATGGCGACCTGATTCAGCTGCCTGCACCTGCACGCAGAGCAGTCGAGCAGAGCTTCGGTGCAAGGTGAGGCCGGGTGCCTGAGCTCGCTTTCAGCTGCAAGGTTCTTCTTCAGAGAGCTAGCAGGAGGAGCGTGCTGCATCCTGCATGCGCGTAGATGTCTACGATGTCTAGCTACCTGCTACTCCTACAGATATCAGCAGAGAGATAGAGACGGGTTTTAATACTGTCGCAGAGGATCTAAATCCAAAGTGGCATGGGTTAAGTTACGGGTGACTGTTCGTCAGTTGCTGGTTGGATGCTGCTCGTCATCACGCTCGATCGATGGACCCTGCAGGGCATCGATCACCGATCGCGATCGATCCGTTCTGAAAATCTGAACGCGCGCGGCTACGCATGCAACAGCGACGCCGCGCCTGCCGCCGTTTAATGGAGTACGCCAGCGATCGATCCTCCGCCGTCGACGTAGGCCGGCGCTGGTACCAAACCATGTCAGGAACGATCGATAGCCATCTATAATTACTCAAATCCCAGTTGAAATTGCTATACATATCCTGCGCTTGCTACTACTAGTAGGAGTAGCACGCTTGCAGGCATGCTGCGCCCATAGGATTAGAATTCTGTATACGCGTGCTCGTCTTATAAAGTTGCCCAAGATATATAAAATTATATATCTAAATGTATAAACTAGTGTAGGCTCGTCACATAAAGCCGATTTATTTTCGCGGATTTTAATGGGCCGCTGCATGCTTGCGGCCGGCGTGCAGGAAAGCGTCGTTCGTAGAGGGGGAAGTAGGTCGCAGCGAGCGGCGCCATGGACGGATCATGAATCGATGGATCAATGGCTTTTCTCTTCTTTTCTTTTCGTTATCATGCGGGTAAAGAACCATGATTCAGCATCTGCTGGTCCTGCAGGGCGATTGGCGATCGCATGCCCGCCCCTCCCCTCCCCTCCCGTCCACTCTCTAGATCTGGACCACTCATGCAGCTCTCTCTCTCTCTCTCTCGTTCCACGACAGGTGGGGTGAAAGGCCAGTTCTAAGGACGCATCTGGCAGAGCTTTCGTAAGCTTACTTATGATTCTTTAAATTTATTTTTAATTCTTCTGTCACGTAATTTTGTGCCTATACTTACGGGTGAGAAGCAGCCTTGCAGTGAGAAGCAATGGCGGGTCAGCAACGATAAAAAGAAACCTGAAGCGAGGAGACTGTGACCTGGCTGTGAGGCTGCACGGACCGAGCTACTGCCAAGCTACTGCCTCCGTCTCGTAAAAAAAATATTTTTTTACTTTCAAAAAAGATTACTCATTTTATTTAATTTTTTTAAATATAAAAATAAATAAGTCATATTTATAATATTTTTAATAATAAAATAATTCACAATAAAAAATTTATATTTTTATAAATTTTTTTAATAAGACGAGTGATCAAATTTAAAATCTAAAAATAAAAAAAAAATCTTTTACCGAGACAGAGTAAGTAGGTGTGCCGTAGACGGGTCCTGAAGCTAGTTAGGAGTAGTACTGCTCTCGGCGACGACGGACGGGAGGGGGTTGCGCTGCTAAAAATATGGTGGCGGGAAAGCAGGCTGCTAGTACTAAGGTTCTTCCGTTGGGCCGTTGGGGAGTGCGCTCCATTTCCAGCAAGAGAATCTTTGCCAGTTATGAACAGGGGGCTCGAAATCTTGATGGGACCTCTCGTAATGTGCACATCATACTAGTCGTGTCAGAGCTTGATCGGTCAACTTGTTACAGGTACTCACTCTAACCTGATTACTGTGCTCCTAGGCACCAATATCTATCGATCTCCTACTACGGCCTGCATTCTTGATTCATCAGCTACTAATGGCAGAATACTCTGCCAAGAGATTAGTTGATGTGCCACATTAGTTATAACAAAGGATGGACGGTTCGTAACTACCAACCTCCCGAACTTTCAGAGGAGAGGTGTTGAGATAAATAGGTTTCCTTGTAAGTAGTATTGGAATTTCGTAGAAAGGCGTTCATCCGGAAAGGAACACCTGCCCTCGTGCCCTTCCAAGCTATAGCCAGCCGTCGCTTCCCTGCTTAAAACAAAGGAAAAAATCAGACAGACTTGTTGCGATACAAATTTGTCTTATGTTCATGCATCTTCCACAAGACTTCTTTATGTTTCAGGCCTGGGTTCACTATGCCAGCAGAGGCACGATGGAAAGTTGATATCTACTCCTGTCAAATGCTTTTTACTGGAGAGCAGGCAGAACCGCAGAATTGAAGGAGATCAAGCCCACCTGGCTGCAAGCTTCACCTGCCAAGCTAGCTAGTCATGCTCGAAATATTTTTTAATCTAGGAGCTTCAAGCAGGAGTACCGATGGGATTAAAGGCAGGCTAGAGCAAGCTCAGGTCGCACAAAAGGCTCACGAGGAACCGTCCAAGATGTGAGAGCAGTGGAAGGACAAACTAGTTTCAATCAAGAGGCCTGTCCCTGATTCCCTCCTGGTCCTATCGCCACGCATGCATAGTTTTACTTCTCCCATCCCCTCCCAAATATGAATGGCTGGCTCTTCTTGTAAACTTAATAACTGGCCTACTCAGGGCAAAGTTAATTTACAAATTCAAAAAATAAACAAAGCTTCTGAAAATGGAGTATCATACTCCTTTCATCCCAATTTATAACTCGTTGAATTAAAAATGAAAAATATAAGATATACTGAAAACGAGAAAGAAGTATTCGACGGGAGAGAAAGCTCACGAATGAATTCCGTATCATTAAAATGACCACCTCCATCAAGCTAGGGATCTTCTGATTGCCTTCAGAATTTGAAGTGCAGAAGGAAGTGCCCGCGCCGCTCCGTGAAGTAAACTAGAAGCAGACGAGGTTGGTATTTGGTAAAACTACCTCGTCATGCATGGTTCATCTTCACCATTCTGCTAGCATGGACTGTTAGTTTTTCTAGTGCCGTTGAATATATGTCCTAATTGTATGCCGCTATGTTAGCTAAAGTTAAGCCCAAATGTCCATCTCCTCGTTCTGATAAAAAAAAATGTTTCTGTTAACGTTAATGCTGGTGAGGAACCTAGGTGTATGTGCCTCGCCATGCACAGGCCAGGCACGCTCATTGCTCAGCCCCGTTTACAACGGAATTTTTTTTGTTTTTTTTTGTAAAATTAAATTAATTTCTATAAAAATAAAAAAAATTTATGAGATTCTTGTGTCCAAATGGGGCCTCAGTCTTGATCCAGTGCAGCCAACCCAACCGGCCCCTGCGTTGTGCCGCACCCTGCTCTCTGTCAGTGCACACATGCATGCCATGCATCGATCTACCACCCTATAGAGCAGCTACACAAAACCTACGTAACGGCTACTAAAACAAAAGGAAAATGGAAAAAAAAAGAAATAAAACCAGTAGAGTAGGAGTGCCAACTTGCTTCCCATGGACACCACGGAGTACAGTGCTGCCTCTCCTTCCGTTATAAAACAGGCCCAGGTGTCCATACTCCATAGTTGATAGCAAAGCTTCATAGGAGTAGAACAATGCAGACAGTCGCATACTCCTATCTTAATTGCTTCTTTCTCAGTGTGTGTCCTTGTTCGGTGTGCAATGTGCACTGAAGATCGGATTGGCTTTGTTAGATAGATTTTCTTGAATCTCAGTTGTTTTGCATCTTGCCAGCCTGCGTTCTTGGTTTGAAGCTTTTGATCTTTATTCGTATACAGGTGTCCTGTGTTCTTAGGTTAGTATAGTCCTGAATGTGTTGTTCAGAGATTTTCTTGAGACACAGGGAGAGAGTGATCTGGGTAATGCTTCCTGCAACAACACAGGTGATGCTCTTGTGAATGAGTGAAGCTGCCAGCATGATCTAGCTTTGATTGGCACACCGCTGGGCACGCAAAGTTTCCTCTGTGCTAATGTACTAGTAGAGGCTAATCATTGTTAGATCATGCATGACAGCCTCATTTCTTCACGATCTTGAGCATATGAGTGCAGATCTGAGGGCCCTTCCCATTCATGGTGGATCGGAGCGGCAAGCTAGGGTACAAAGGAAACAGCTTGTCTTATCTGGTAGGAGTGTTATATAATGTTCCTGCTTTGGTGATGCCGATTACGTTCTCTCGGTTTTCAATCAAATTTTCAGGTAGCGTTTCTTAGTTAATTACTAGATGGAGGGTACATGATAGTACTTTATGTTAATCTCCCATTCATATAAGTAGACAAAAGTATCATGTATAGGACCAGTCACAGGGTAGATCATATAGGAGTAGTTTAGTGACGCTGCCTTCTAAATTCCTGAAAGCTATACCTACCTATCGATGTCTTATCGTTGAAAAATCTTGTTAGAAGCCTGATTAGAAGTCTAACACAGAATCACGTTGTTACCCAGAATGTGCGAATGCTGATTTGAGTATACTAGCTTGTTCTACATATGATTCTCCTTTTAATATGCATGGTAACTACAGCAGTAATATACTATAAGATCTGGATTCTGTCGTATTTTATCATTTCCCCCTTTCGAAACTCATGAACTTGTCCAATCATAAAAAACACAAAGGTCTACTGTATAAACATAGATTTGTCTGACATAAATTCTGCTCAATGGATGTGTATCAAGCGGAGACAGATCTTGCCTTTGTAGCATCTCATGTCTTGTCAATTACTAGAAGTACTCCATATATGCTAGTAGTTCGTCCCAGAAAAAAAATATATCGTGCTAGTACTACGTGCCAAAATAATGAGATAGTCTTTCAACTTTCAAGCATTTGATGGTACTAAAATATTCTGAGAAACTCGGGACAAGTTCCGTAGGAAACGGTCTCGATTTTGTAGTAAAGGCTAGTAGTACTAGTGTATGAATGGACATTGAGCCCAATTCCAACACCAAAAAAACTGCAGCCTATATACAGGCTCCCGCCGTAGGGTCGTACTATTGCCATTCCATCGCTCCCAAAACGGGGTCACTTGTGACCGCAGTTGCAGACTTTCAGTTCGTCTATGAAGTAACTGTAACGTTGAAATCAGAATTTCTTTTTAGGGAACAGTATCAGAATTACTAGCACGTTGGAAATTTCTGCAGTAATTGTTAAATTTGAGATTATGTATGACGTGGGAACTAATTTTTGCAGCATTCACCGCAGATCTACCCTTCTCTCTTTTTTTGTTGTACTACCAGTTCGACATCCCGATTTTGATATTTTTTTTTCAGTTCCAGTACACTACTCCAGCAAGGCCAAAGGCTTATCCCTTAGCAAACTCCGTTCAATTTTTTTAAAAAAAAGGATAATACTCACTTTGGTCCTCAAACTATGCTCAAATTAACTTTTAAAAAGCTCAATTTAGTTCTTAAATTTTGAATATAGACTTCGTTTATCCATGATCTGTCATGTTTGCTTCAATTTTAGAGTGTTAATTTCAAATTGAATTTTCTTTCAAACTTTAATTCTATTTCCGGATCCATTTAAAACATGCTTATTATAATTAATGCAACAAAAAATATTTGTTTGGAAATATTTTTAAAATTCAATGTTTTTATGTGTCATTTCGACATTATTTGAATTTACTATATATTCTTTATACACTACTTCATATTTTAACAAAATTTACTCTCAAAGCAAACTAAATATTAGAAATAGCATTTTGTTATCGCAGTAGAGGTATTGAAACATTTTTTCATATCTTTCCATATAATCTCACGCCTAGCTAGTTTTGTTGCATTTAATTGTAAGAAATATGGTGATTAAACCAGATTTAAAATTAGAGTTAAAATTTGAGAGAAAATTGATTTGTAATTTATAATCTAAAGTTGATACTGATATGACATGACACATGGTGGTCACATCATCATAAGAATGAAATAGATTTTGTAATCAAAGTTTAGAGATTAAATTGAAGCATTTGAAAGTTGAAGGATTGAATTGAGCTTTCATACATAGGTTAAGGATCAGATTGAGTATTTTCAAAAAAAAACCGAAATACAGGGAGGACGATTCCGTTTCTCGCCGCTCAGTCTTCTATATATCCGCGGCCGTCTATTTCTCTTCTCCACTAATTTCCTCTCTCTCTCTCTCTCTCTCTCTCTCTCATGGTCCTTATCTTCCCAGCCTAGCTCCAAGGGCAGCAGTGGTGCACCACAAGTCGATGAAGCTGCCAGCATGATCTGATATGGTGTTCCCTGATTCATCTGATTCTGATAAGGAGGAGATGGGTGTCTACCAATAATCAGTCAGGTCATGCTGTAGTTTCATCTGCTGGTGGGAGCACATCGGAAACCCTAGCTAGGCAGTTCATCACCAGTCTTCAGCCCATCTACAGGCTCTCGCAGGATGGATGGATGGCAATTTTGCTTATTTTCAAGTTCTTTTATCAATTTGTTGGGTTTTCTTAACTTTATGCCAGTAATCTTTTCTCAGCCCATTTTCATTATTTTTCTGCCAAGCGCGCAGATTGAATATTACGAGGACTTTTTTTACTATGTTCCTGATTAGAGCTTGGATCTTTATTATGATCTACCTTTGCCCTCTGTCAGAAGAACGAAAGACTCCAATAGCACTGTGTTGAATTGACCTATATGCTCGTAGCTCATTTAAGAATTAAGATCTTGTAACTGATTTGAATTCCGTAAACTATTTTGGTATAAGATCTGATCTAGTATAAACTAGCGCGCCCTGCTCCAATTTTGGCAATTTTACCCTTGGGCAGACGCAGTGTGCTTCTTTTAATGCTTTCTGTTGTAATTTCAATGCCTTTTTTTCTAGCAGAAGATTATCGACAATAAAATGATTGAAATCACCTGTCCAACCTAATAGCTGTATTTTTTTTATTTGTCGCCACGTTCGTATTTTTATTCTTTTCGTGTATACCATCAATCTCACTGCTTACTATACTAGTGCAAAGATTTGTGACGCTGATTCCCAATGCTTGTTGTGGGGGTGTATGTTCAGTTAGTGCATGCAGGACCCGGCTTGCTTCAGCATGCTTGCGGCTGAATTCAGGTCCAGGTTCAGGTTCAGTTACCAGTTTTAACCCGTGCGGCAACATGGCTCACTAATCGTGATAGTGGTAAGATAAATATTGACAGAATGATGTAAATACTATGGCATGACTAGTGTGTGTGTGTGTACTATGGTCAATACTCATTCCCTTGTTGCTTCTATCAAGGAACAACAAGATGGGCAAACAAAGGACAGTGAGGCTCATGGACAGATAATTCAGTGATGCTTGCTTGCAAGATATGCCTTCAACAGTGCCGCATGTATAACTGAATATGATGATTGCCTGGCCGTTTGGTTGAAAGATGAATGATTTGTACACCTGCATCCTTTCATACACGACCCCCTCCTTGCATTATTGCCATCGCGTATGAACTATATGGGAAGAAGGGATCATGGATGGATATTCAACTCCTTCCTCGTTCTCCATCTTCCACACCCAATTCAAATCAGAAATGTCGTCTTGATATAATGATATTGCTGTTGGCGTCACTCTCCAACCACCTTCCTATCATGAATCATGATCACGCCAGCCATGGCTAGCAGCGCAGGCCGGGCATCGATCCAAGTACTGCATGTCTGTCATCGCAAAGCACCGTATATATGGTCCCTTGGTGGCAGGAGGAAGAAGATTCATGGGGCCACATGAGCATGGACGCTAAGGTCCAAGCCTTCCTTTATGGCGATCTGGTTGGGCGGCCGGCCGGGTTTGTTACAAGATGCCCGCAGGCCTGTCCCTCTCCTGTGCCGTTGGTTCCTGCACCTTGCAACGAAGTAGGAGTACGCCATGAATGAATTGAAGGTCTCGCCCATCCCTTCCATGGCCTTCCATTCCCGTCGTCGCCATTAACATTCGTGACAGTGCAGTTTCTGCTGCCGTTTGTTCATCCGAGAGAGAGAGAGCTTGAGGCTATCGTTGGCATGGTGGGTGTGCCGTCGAGTGCACGCCGGCCATGAAATCGTGTGGCTCCAAAAGGTCGCCGTCCGGCGGTACCTGCTGCTCTCGGATTCTCTCTCCCGCCACGTCCATGCCTTGGCCTCATCCGTAACCGTCGTCGTCCTTTTTTCGGAATATTTTCGTCGCACAAAAAGTCAATTGATTACGTACACTATATTATTCTTTCCGTGCAACGCCACGTCGATGGTTCGTTGTCATCCGGTCGTCCTTGTCCTATCCTGCGACGTGCACTGAAAATGGGCCTGCGCAGATTGAGCAGGCCCATTTTCGCTGCTGGGCATCTGCTGCAGTTCAGATAAAAGGGCCGCTGCTCATTTCGTGAAATGGGCCTTGTGCAATTCAGCCCTCTCATCAGTCCTTTTTTTTTCTCGTAAAGTTGGCCGTTGTGATAAATGGGCCGGTTAGGTCCAACTGCGTTTCATGAGGGGAAGAGAGCCTGGTACAGTTTGAGCGGTTGGCCCACAGAAAAGAGGGAGTTTCCGCACGAGGCAGCTGGGCCAGTTCCAGGCCCAACTCCAATCAAACCGAAGAAGCCCACTCACTCGAGTCAGAACTCAGAACGGAAGAACAAAGGAGAAAACAAACATCAAACATTTCTGCTCCAAATTAAACACTCTCCACACTTGCATGCAAATCTCACATACGACACCACATCGTAGCCACTGATCTGATCTGATCGCAGCTCTACATTCCATCGCCGGGGGTTCAAGTTCAAGTTCAACAGACGAGACGCTTCCGGCCGTCGACCACGCTGAGGAGACGCGCGACGCCGTTGGTCCACAACTCGTACTCCGCCTGCCCGGCGCACTCGAACTCGATCACCCGGTGCTCGGCCGTCCGCAGGCCGAAGTACCGGTGGCGGTCGCCGCCCTCCAGCAGGTGCCGCCCCGGCCACGCCGCGACGTCCCGGCACACGTCCACCACCACGCCTGCAGTGCACACAGCGTCACGAACGGTTGGTTGATTAACGCTCCCGTGTCACCGGCGATCATCAAGAGTGCAGAGCCCCGGCCAGACTCATGAGTTAAAGCAGGCGGTGCACTTACTCTTCTTCTTCTTGGTGATAGTACCCCCAACGTGCTTGCTCTTCATCTTCAGCACCACCATCCCGCTCCGGTTGATGTACGCCGAGGCCATCTTCCAGTGCAACGCGCCCTTGCGAGTGCGCTTGAGAAGCTGCGTGCCGCGCGCGAGCAGCTCCAGGTTGCAGTTGACGAGGAACGTGTTCTCCTCGGCAGCGAATGGCACCACCTCGTCGCTGAAGCTGCTCACGCTGCTGCTGCTCTCCGCCTCCCCTCTGCGCTCGAGTTGAAGGAGCTGCTGCCTGTGGTTGTGGCCGTTGTTCCCCATGGCGCCGGCCTTCTCGACCGGGATCACCGCCGCCACGTTCCACGCCTCCCGCAGCACGCGGGCTCTCAGCGTCGTCGAGCAACGCAACGCTGCCAGGAAGATCGCGTCAGTTCGGACAACAAACGAACGAATTGTCTGTTACAGATGCGTGCGTGGACAACAAACGAACCTGTGGCGGCGGCGGCCGTGACGGTGACGACATCCCCTGGCGTCCTGACGTTGACCGCCGACGCGACGGCGGCGGCCAGGTGGTCGCGGTCGGCGCCGAGGGCCTCGGCCGCCTCGACGCACTGCGCGGCCACGAGCGTCGCGGCCGAGG
>BCLF01000105.1:797699-817327 GCA_001602275.1 Zoysia japonica | reverse complement strand
CGGCGTCCGAGTCCGTGGCGGCCTCGCCGCCGCCGTCGTGCGGCGAGCGGACGCCGAGCGGGAGCGGCGGCGCGTGGCGGAGGGCGTCGCTGGACCCGGTTGACCTGCTTGGAGCGCGAGCCAACGCGCAATGGAGCTGCTGCTCGGGGCGCGTGGAGCGGTGCGCGTCCAGGGCGCGGGCACGCGCTGGAGCTGGCGCGTCGTTGCCCAGCTGCGAGTGCGGATCGTCCGCATGGCGTGACTGACATAAATCACAGATGAATCAGTTCCATCTTTGCCGGTGAAGATATATTGAAGGATCAGAAATTGAAGATTGATGTTTCTTTGTTGACCATTAATTGAAGATTGGTGTGTTTGTAAAGTACTAGGATATTGTTTCTTTGTGTGATCGCCTAAAGTGTGGAGTGTTTCAGTTTCGATGTTTTATATGCCCTCTCTGTTTTTAAATTGTTATCTCCGTTAGCTGAAATTTGAAACTGAGTATATTTGTGCATAGTGGCGGAGCCACATTGACCAGTGTTGTGTCCTATGACACCAATGACTTTGATTTAGCCAAAGTAAAACTCAGATTTATTTAGTGGATGACACCAATTTCAATGGTTATTAAAATTTGATGGTGACACCATCGACGTCAAATCCTGAATCTGCCTCTGTTTGTGCGAATAAATACAGTTTATTTCTACAAATACGGCGACATCATTCTCAAGCTTCTTTACTAAACTTGCCCACGATGAAGGAAAGCCATCCATGCAGCATCATGCTGGAGAAGAGAGGCTGCTATTCTGAAAGGAGAAACATGGAATGAGATATCAAGCAGATTGAAACGTTCATTTCTTTGATCCATTTTTTTTTGAAGCTATGTTTTTTATCCATTTGGAGCTCTACCGATACTACTATTTTTGGACGGGTGGAGCATTATCCACGAGTCATTTTCTAGTCTGTGTCTCGGTTCTTTTCAAATTAAGTTAAAATTTTATTTCTGGCTTTTTTATATCAACAACTTACTCCTACTTCCATTCTAAAATATAAGCATTTTTAAGTTTAAATAAAGTTAAATTCTTTTAACTTTAACTTAAAAATATATAAAAAATTATATAATTTCTAATATAAAAACATAATTTTTTAATAAATTTATTTTATGATGAATAAAAATATATATTTATATATAATATCATATTATTAATGATTAAAATAATAAAAAATTAATTTTAATTTAAAAATGTTTATATTTTGAACCAGAGGAGCAGGTCAAATCAAAATTCTCAACCAATTACCACCTCAAAGTCACAGTACGAGGTTCTTATCCAGGGACCTAATTGGGAAAACTGTTGCGGTTAAGGGGGCGTCGACTTCGAGGGGCATATATGCAAAACAGGAGATCTGGCCTCGCGCGCATCGTGCTCCGCGGATGCCGAGCGGCCAGACAAAGTGAAGCGCAGGCGCGCGATCGCCTCGGCACCACCACCACAACCGCACTCCCCCTCTCTCGCGCGCGCCACGGACGGACGGCTCGATCGATCCCTCTCCCACCACCACGGACCGGCGGAGGCGATGGACGAGGCCGACGCGGCGGCCGCGGTGCAGCTGATCGACGGCGAGGGCGAGTTCGCGGCCGAGTCGGCGGAGCGGTTCATGGCGACCGCGGGCGTCGCCGGCTGCGGCCTCTCCTACGCCGTCGTCTCCATCATGGGTCCGCAGAGCAGCGGTACGCTCGCCGCACCGCCATTCCATTTCCCACGCATTTTCCCTGCGCGCCCTCGACCGACCGACCGATCGACGCCGCGCCCACGGGCGCCCAACAGTTCGATCGACGAAAAGTTTCGACTTGAATTTCGAGGGATCGTGTGTTAGCGTTGATCCGGTCGCTTGATGAAATATCGTTGAGTATGCTAGGGGTGCTGCAAGCCTGCGAGCGAAACCAACTGGCGACGCGCGCAGTTGATCGACAGTCTTATCGTGCAATCAACTGTTTTTTAAACATTTGGCGGCATTAGCCTGACAAAGTCACATTCTTATCAGTACTTGTGCTTCATTTCCGTTTCAAACAAAAATATGGTATAAACTACGGTATTTGGCAAAAGGATTCATCATCCCATTCATACTCATGTTGTCTTATTACTTTGAGCAGGAAAGAGTACACTGTTGAACCAACTCTTTGGAACTAATTTTAGGGAAATGGATGCATTCAGGGGAAGGTATGTTTCGTTTCGTGCCAAGTTGTTTACTTCCCTTATTCGTGACTAGTAAATAATTTGTTAACTAGTACTTATTTCCCTCTGCTAGACAGTTTGCTTTCCTTGTAATGAAAGTGCACCTCGAAAGAGTCCAATCTTGTTGGCGTTACTATGATTGTCTCTAAATCCAATCTTGCTTTATCGTTTCTCCACTTTTCTATCCATTTTCTCCACTTCCTTTTAATGAATGTACTTGATTATTTCTCTCAGTCTAATCTTGCTTAACAATTTATTTTCTATTATACTAAACCTTGCTTATTTATGTTACCTTACCATGAAATGCATATCTAAATTAAATTTAGGTGTAGTTACATTTCAATTTTCTCTTACTATAAGCGTTATTGATATTTTGTTTAGGAGCCAAACTACCAAAGGCATCTGGATAGCACGCTGTGTTGGCGTTGAACCTTGTACCGTTGTTTTAGATTTGGAGGGTACTGATGGAAGAGAAAGAGGAGAGGTATGTCCACGTACATAATTATTATATTCAGTTTCATCTAACAAAATTTATGAAATAGGAAAGCATATCACAATGGTAGAAAGCTGTTGGATATTGAAAAACTGCAACATGGGAGAGATGGGTTTAAACATGAGAATAGCGTGTGAATGAGGCATTTATACATGTTGCCTTAAGTATTATTGGCACAAATATGTTTCCTGATTTGCCACTGTTTTTTTTTTTCTCCCTCGTTTTAGGACGACACTGCATTTGAAAAGCAAAGTGCCTTATTTGCTCTAGCAATTTCAGATATAGTTCTAATTAACATGTAAGTCTCTCTATGTGATCAAACTATAGATATGCTATTTTGATATGCATCAAACTTTCTTAAGGCAGTATTACTAACTACTATTATGACTGTGTTGTGTGTCTGCAGGTGGTGCCATGATATAGGTCGTGAGCAAGCCGCCAACAAACCACTTCTAAAGACAGTATTTCAGGTATTGAGGTGTAACCTCTTTTCACTTTCAGGTTCACCATTACTTTCAGATTTCGTGAATATACAATCCTGATGTATTTGTAACATTTGAATGTCTGAGTTTATAGGTCATGATGCGTTTGTTCAGTCCTCGGAAGACAACACTACTATTTGTTATACGTGATAAAACTAGGGTTTGCCTCTCCTTTATTACCACACTTTCTTAAAAGAATTTATCAAAACTGTAAACTGATTTTATGAAATCTTTTTAGAAATAGACTTTATTGCTTAGTTGAATCTCAGTCGAATCTCAGTCATATCATTGTTTTCATGTAGACTCCTCTTGAGCATCTAGAACCAGTTCTACGGGAGGATATTCAAAAGGTGCTGGCATCCTTTTTCCGTTTGATCTTTTAAACACAAGTATATCTACTTCTTGTAGTTCTAATATTGTCACAGATTTGGTCAGATATGGAACTCGGTTGCTAAGCCAGAGGCACACAAAGACACCCCTATCAGTGATTTTTTTAATGTAAGATACATACTTTAGCTGTACAGTCACAATAAATAAAAATAAAATTATGGTTTTATTAGAACATCCTTTGTCAATATGAAGGTCCAAGTGACTGCATTGCCCAGTTTTGAAGAAAAAGAGGAACAATTCAGAGAACAGGTACTTCAAATATATCCTGAAACTGGAAATGCAAATAAGTTTTGTTTATGGAAAGTACATCAGAAAACTTGTAAGCAACTATTTTTTAAGAACCTTGTTTTTACCTTTACCAGGTTCAACAACTTAGGCAGAGATTTTCAAATTCAATTGCACCAGGAGGCCTTGCAGGTGATAGAAGAGGAGTAGTTCCTGCTTCAGGTTTTTTATTTAGTTCACAGCAGATTTGGAAAGTTATACGAGAGAACAGGGATCTTGATCTTCCTGCTCACAAGGTACATTCCATTTCCCATTATTAATTGAGATAAATGTTGGAATCATATTAGCGATTTATTTGGAAGACGCGTCTGAAAAATTATGGTTTTGAGTCATAGAATTTCCTAACAAACATTGTCGCGTGGCACTGGAGCTGAATCATGTCCCTACCTACGTTACGCTGTTACATTGAGTGCGTGCCAATAAATAACTCACATGAAAATTGTCAAATACAACTAGTTAAATTTTTTAGCTGCGAGTAAAGGCCTCAATTGTGTGCCTAAGTAATCCACTGATCCTTTTTGTTGATGCTGCTTAATTCAAATTAGAGATAAGCAGAGTCAATAAAAGAAGATCAGAGGGAGTAATAATTCAGCTATGGAACCTGCTCAACTTTTTTATCAGTGATTTATTTCATTTGTTTTATCATGGGAAGGTAATGGTTGCTACAGTTCGATGTGATGAAATTGCAAACGAGAAGTTTGACTGCCTAATCTCTGACACAGTAAGAACTTGCATCTTAAGAATAATGCAAATGTTGAATTTTTGGGTTACTAATGTGTTTTGCCATCTCTTTTAGGAATGGCTAGACATAGAGACTGCTGTCCAGTCAGGTCCAGTACCCAATTTTAGTAAAAAACTTGGCTATATTGTGGATGTTCACTTGCAAGAGTAAGTCCTTGAGTCATTTTTAGTCATTGCAGATCTAGGTTTATTCAGCATGATTCCAGTCCTTGCAGCTTTTCAAGCCATCAAATAGATGCATTCCAATGTTCCATACATCCTCTGATAGATCTAAAATTTTCAGTACTCCTCAAATATATTAAGATAAAATGATAAATTACCTGTTTTCTAAAAGTAGCATTTAGATATACTGGCATGTTTCTTTTCGCTGTGACCAACATACTTGTGAAGCCAGAAGTGGATTAATCATTGCTTCATACTAGAATAACATAATATTTAGCTATAACAGATAACTTTGATCATGAATGAAACTAAGAAATGAAAATCAAAATTTTCTAGGTACGACAAAGAAGCTATCTATTTTGATGAGGCCGTTAGGAAAGCAAAGAGACAACATCTGGAATCAAGAATATTAAATGTAAGGGGTTCCTGTACATCAATATTCTTTTCTCACTCCAGAACAACACTTGTTTTACATTTTATGGTAAAGAGCAACATATCTTGTTCTTTCATTTCTTAAATAGCATGTTTCCTTTTCAATTAGAATTTATGTGTCTAACATGCTACTTCAGTAACTTCATATGTGGTCAAGGGTGGATACTAAAATTCTTGCTTAAGCACAATGCTGCTAAATTTTGCACTATTTCTTTCTGTTTGTTTTGATGGTCTCTGATTTTATCCTGAATTTGTTGCAGCATGTCCAACCTGCATTCCAGAAATTGTTGAGTCATTTGCGCTTAAAGGCTCTAGAAAAATTTAAGTCCAGTCTTAATATTTCTTTGGAGAGTGGAAAAAGTTTTGCATCATCTGTTCGAGACAATACTGAATCCTCACTGAACGAATTTGAACAAGGCTGTGCAGGTAAACTTTCAGTACTCTTGATTTTTTGCTCTACTACTGGTTTCTTAAAGCATTATTAGTTAATGAAAGAAAATTGATTCTGTGACATCAAACGGTGGTATGCTCAATGAACCTCTGTATATAATGCTCAGAATGGTAATATTTGTTCCAAAAGCGTTAATTTTATTTACCATCAAAACAAAAGTATGATGTCTATATGACCATTGAAAGGGTGTATACCCAATTACCCAGTTAATGCTTATCGAAGTAGTAGACGTTCTTCAAAGGACGGCCATCTGATTTTCTGCACTCAGATGTCCTATCTTTCCAATCCTCGATTATTTTGCGTCCTGCAATTTGAAGCAATTTTTCCTGTTTCTTTTTTGTATGTTCTGCGGGGAGATATGTCTCCACCTGAATTTTCCATTAGAAAATGAAACGGTTGGCACAGCTACGGGCTACCTAAATTTTCCTAGTTCTTTTTTATGTAATAATTCATTTAAAAGTGATGCAATCTGATAAGCCCTTGTATTCTAGATGCTGTAATCAAGCAGGCAAACTGGGACTGCTCTAAAATACTAGAGAAAGTTCGCCGTGAAATAGAAGATCATGCATTTTCAGTTCGTGAGAAAAAGCTATCAGAACTGACAAACCAGGCTAAGGTATGACACAGTTGAAAATAACGTTTTTATTAGCTTATTAATGCATCCTTCCCTTATCACATGCTAATGAGTTTTCTTCTTCTTCTTATATTCAGGACAAACTGAGGAAGGCACTTGCTGAACCTGTGGAGTCTCTTTTCGACGCTGCAGACCAAACAACCTGGGCATCAATAAGAAACGTTTATAGACGTGAGACCGATGCCATCCTACCGGAGTTTCTGAAAATTCTTTTTGGGTATGAAGTGGAGTACCCATCAGCAGAGCAAATGGTGTCAAATTTAAGGGATTATGCTCGAAGTGTCGTGGAAAACAAAACTAAAGATGAAGCTAGCAAAGTACTGATTCATATGAAGGAGAGGTTGACAAATATCTCTATTGTTTGTTCCTCGTATCAATCACTTCGTCAACTTTCTGACACTTTACCTGCTGAACCAGGTTCACAACGGTGTTCACCCATGACAAGGATTCAATCCCAAGGGTCTGGACAGGAAAGGAAGATGTCCGTGCAATAGCTAAGGACGCTCGATGTGCGGTATAGGACCTCTGCTCTGGCAGCCTATCAAATGAATTGTCAGCTCTTTTTTTTTCCTTCTCGGTTGTTAAATTCGCTTACACAAATGTTGCATGCAGGCTCTCAAACTTCTATCTGTAATGGCTGCCATTCGCTGGGATGACGAAGAAGATAGGATTGAAAACATACTCATTTCAACGCTTCTGGAGGGCTCTGTGGTAACAAAAATTGCAAGTGCCGCTCATGCTGATCCTCTTGCATCTACTACTTGGGAAGAGGTAATTTTGCGTGGTTTTTTCAGCTAAGCAAACATTGAAAGTTTATGGTATCAACTTATAACTGCTGAAGCAGATTGCTGCAAAAGATACAGTGATCACTCCTGCTCAGTGCAAGTCACTGTGGAAGCAGTTCAAATCAGAGACTGAATTCGCCATTACGCAAGCAGTATCTACACAGGTGTGCATTTTACACAGTTCTGATTTTTTTCCCTTATAAAAGTTATTGTCATGTAGATAATTCATGGTAGGTGAAACATGTTTCAAATTCCTTTTTAACCTTTAACCTGACTTTTTGTCTCACTCCAGCAAGCTCACAGACGGGGCAATAGTAAACTGCCGCCTCCTTGGGCGATGGTTGCTATTGCTATTCTTGGTTTTAATGAGATCATGTTGCTTCTGAGGTACTGTACTTGGTGTCACAAACATCTGTATGTCTTTATAGATTCTGAACATTTATATGATACAGATGTTCTTATTACTCTGTTCAGGAATCCTATATACCTGTTCTTGCTATTTGTGGCCTACTTGGTGGCCAAAGCTCTAGCGGTGCAGCTAGATATCAGCAGGGAATTCCAAAATGGCGTGGTAAGATTCTAACGCTCTGTATGAAGTTAAATACTGCAAACGTGCATTAGCAAGGGTCAGGGCAACGTCCTCTGTCTCGTGTCAGTAGCTGCGACCACACCAGCGCTTCAAGCTTTCAGTTCATTCTGAAATAATCTCACGCCAAGTTAATCTGATCTCATTTCGCAGGTTCCTGGGATCATCTCTGTCTCGGCGAAACTCCTCCCGACGATACAGAACCTGGTGAACAAGTTGGCAGCCGAGCAGCAAGCGGAGCACCCAGCTCCGGCTGCAGAACCCGCAGTAGCGCCGCAGCTGCAGCCACCTCCGCTGCTCCTGAGCCCGCGAAGCCCCATGAACGAGCTCCGGAGGCTGCACATGCCGCTGAGCCCGGTCCGCAAGCTCGCGACGCCGTCGTCGCCGTCCTCGCCGTCGTCTTCGTCCAGCTTGTCGTCGCCGAGGCAGTTTGCCGCCGAGGATCAGAAGCCGAAACCAGCAGCACCGCAGCCTGAGAACGAGTCCAACAGCGCTGACTCGATAGTATGAGCTTAGCATGACTAATTACACGTGGTTTAATTGGATTATGTACTGTGAATAAGATGCGGGTCTTTTGTTATCCCAATTTCAAGCAAATTGTACTGATGGACCGTAGTAGCTATCATTCTTCAGTAGATATCAAAGAAGAAATAATCTGTAGATGGACAACTGTTACCTGACAGTGTTTTTCACTACTAGAATGTAAATAAGCACAGTGAAAAAGTAGCTCATGGTCCATACTGTTCAGTTCTTTCAGATGACGACAAACAAATTACTAACTGTTAAAACGCTACTTATTTCAGTGGTGGTACTTGTCATAATCTGCTTAGAGCTTGCGCTGCATGCACTTTGATCCGTGCGTAGTTACCTGTTGATTAGTTACTCCTAGGCCCCTGGAGAACATCTATTACTTGTATCCACACTTCAAAAAATTCACTCGCCCTTCATCGTCTTCGTTTCCCGAGACGGAGAGGACAAGAGCACTGTTCTCTACATGGCGCTGCTCCTGCGACGCCTGCAAGGAGCTGAGACATGCCCCGTGCTCCCGGTCCCCCAAGATCCACGCAGCCATTGTTGTCTCCCCTTCCACCACCCCCCATAGCACGGAGATACGGGGGAGACGGCGAGGCAGGGCACATGGAGCGAGGATTCGGCCACCGGTTTTTTCTCTGCGCTCACATGGCCGCTGCCGTCTGTTGTGGTAGCTAGCTAGCTGTGAGCTGCTTGCTCAGTTTTATCTATACACAAGGCTAGGTACATGGTACTACATGTCAATCGTCAACATGTGATACAGTGATAGATATATCTATATATCATGAACAGTTGGTGCCTTGAGAAGAATGCACAGTTTATTTGGTCAGAGGAAGCATAGGATTCTTCATCCCGTAGATCAAGATGAGGCTGGAGACCTAGCCAAGTGACAACTGGATCTCCAACCCTCCAATTTACTAAATGATGATTGCAAGTGACACATGGCTACAATGTTTAGGATCTTTGCCGGATCCCGGGTTCAACTTACAATCCTACTGCTAGTAGTACTACTAGTACTGATTCCTGAATTTCCTACATGGAAATTTGGAAAATGGCTCTAGACGATGGAAACTGGGATAGGGCAGCACTGAGGTGGTGTTGCCTGCCTCCCAGCAGCTAAACTTCAGTCCTAATATCATTTGAACTACCTGACCTACATTGCGTTTACAAAACTGGCAATTATGTCGGCCTGTAACTGATGACGACAGGCTATGATGCTGTCTCCTTGAAGCTCTTGGTGAGCCAGATGGCCGTCTCCCTGGGAGACGCCTTCTCAGGGCCGAACGGCTTCAGCAGGATCCCCAGCTCCTCGTACCTCTCCTGCTGCAGCAGCTGCGCGCTGAACTCCAGCAGCCCTTCCAGCGCCTCTGCGCGCTGCTGGAACGACGAGGTGTCGAACCGCTGCAGCCTGGAGTCGTTGGAACCTCGGCTGGAGGCGGCGGTGGCATTGCGGCCTGACGAGTCGCTCCCGTTGTCCCCATCGGTGCGTGATACCTGGACTGTGTACTTGTCCTTGGTGATAGACCGGTTGATGAAGGGAGGAGTGGAGCACGAGCCGTGAGCTGAGGACAGCTTGTTGATAGGAACCAAGGGGTCCTCGGATGAAGCTAGCGGGAATTCTGCAATTCTGTCAATCCGAGGTGCGTTGACAGATACATCTGGGGAGTCTAGCCGCTCAAGGATACTGATGGTGCTCTTGTTAGGCGTTCCATATGTTGGTAGTGGGAGGGATGCTCTTCGAGCTGTCCGAGCGCTTTTGTTTAGAGGTGTACTTGACGGCAGCTGTACAGAGGGAAACACAAGTTAAACTGAGTATCAAATGAGTACGTCTTCAACATATAAGAATAGAACAGGTAACATGGTCACATAAATGCAGACTCATGATGAAGCCAAATATAAGCATAGTCATTACGTTTCCAACATACTCCGTATAAGAATAGAATAGGTAACATGTTCACGCAAATGCAGACTCATGACAAAGCCAAATATTAGCATAGTTATACACTATAATGAAATGCATCATGATAAGAATGAGGACCACCAAAGCTCAAATAACAGATTAGCAAGGTTATTAAATAACATCAATGCAGTACGACTCTGTGCATCTTGTAACAAGGAATCATGCACGTTTATCCAAAGCATAAAGAACATAGAACAAGAACAATGTCAAATACCTCGTTGTGGTTTGTTCTGAAATAAGATGCTTTCGGAGGGTCTAGTCGATTTCTAGCTGAGAATGTCTTGGTTGGAGCACTCTTAGGGGTCCTTAGAATGCCTGGTGTCTTTGTTGTAATTGCCTTACTAGACACCTCATCATCAACTTGACTGCTGTCAATGGACAGATCTTTAACACTCTGAGTTGTATACTCTTTGATGCTCCGAATAGAGTTAATAGAATTCCGCTCAGGAGACGGTTTGCAAAATGTTACAGTCCTTTCATTTCCCAAAGAATTTCTTCTTGCTGCCCTTCTTCGTACAGAATCAGTTATATCATTAGGAAATGTCATCTTCTTAACTTTGTCTGTCAGAGATGGATAGATAGAAGATACATTGCTGGAAGGACTAGACTTCAATTGGACTTGAATTACATAAGGTTGGAGATGGGGATGCTTTAGCAGCTCTGCTGCCTGTATAGAACAGTAGCATGAAAACTTTTTATTAGGAATAGCACCAGCATAAATAGTATATAACTAAAAATGCACTGAGGAATTACACTTGGTCTGTGCTCTGGACTTTTCCGTAGCATGCTCTTGATAAGTCCCCTACTGCAAAAAGTAAAGCTTTTCAGAAGCATGTTCCATTGAAAGATGAAGGGCAATATGAAAATACAAGGGAGAATAATCCAATAACAAACTTACAAGGCACCAGAATATCTTGTAGGCAATGGTGATACAATTGATTTTGTGATCTTGTTAATCAGAGCTTGCATGTCCTGCCAAGAAATGATATCAGATTTTAAATTTCATAGAGTTACACAAATAATAGGCAAGAGATAATACAATTACATGTAATACTGGTGCACATACTGAATTACAGTGCAAATGACATACACATTCAATACAAGACATAATCACCAAATGCTATAAGCATACTATATTCAGTAGCACAAGTATCTCTGAAGTTTTAGCCATATAGCATTTCCAGAAAGTAAGCTATAGACTTACAAAAGCTTTGAATGCAGGCTTGAGAGCAGCCATTTCATATATGCAGCATCCTGCAAGAAAATACATTTCGGTGTTCAATTACAAAAGCGCTAAGTGTGGAAACATGATTTATAACACTGAAATGAGACAAACCTAGAGACCAAATATCCGACTTGGTACCATATGGTATATCCGCAAGAAGTTCTGGGCACATATAACTTGGTGTTCCTACGACCTTTGTAGGAGCAAAACAGCAGTAAGAAAAACCATGGAATACATGCAAGAAAACGAAAAAATTCAAGTACACTTACAGAAGATGCAAGATCATCTGAAGTCAATATTTTTGCAAGCCCAAAGTCACCTGCATTTGTGGAGATTTGAAAACAAATTATTACAAAGATTGTCAAACCTATACATAAAGTATTGTACTCTTCTTGAAACTCACGTACCAAGCCGTATGCTTTGGTCTCTGGCAATAAAAATATTGGAGCACTGCAACAAATTGAACAGTATGCCTAAGAAAGCGAAGCAAAGTGCCATCATACAGTTGGAAATCAAGCACTGCAACGGACCTTAACATCTCGGTGCAGAATGTGATTTGCATGTAAGTATTCAAGAGCCATAAGAAGCTGCACGAGCCACTTGCAAAGTTTCTGAAAAATGAGGAAATAGTTAAGGATGTATGCTTTGAATGCAGCCAATAACACCAAGATGCCAAAATTAAAGCAGGGTCAAGAACATAACCTCTTCAGAAAAATGGTTCCCATTGGCTCTTTTGATAGCCTCAGCCCTGGACCAATATAGATCGTGTTAGCAAGGAACTCAAGGTTATAAACAAAAATAATTGAAAATTTCTTTAGAACCCTAGAAATACATACATGTCTCCTCCTTCACAATAACCGATAACAATGCAAACATAGCAACCCTGAAAATTAAAAAGAAAAAAAAATTGAGACACACTACAACTGAAGGTGAAGCTATCTCACCCTAACTTCCATTACGGCACTATTTGTTAACTTTTCATGTTTTAACATATACCTACCTTTTCAACCCATGAATCTTTGTACTTCACAATGAACGGATTTCTCACCGTCGCAATGAGCTGCATCTGCAAGAACATTTCAAAGTAACTCATATCAGATATTGCCAAGCTAAACCTGATGTTGCCATAAGAAGACAGGAACACCATATCTTACAAGAAGTTAACTTTTTTAAGGTAAGTACTTGTTCTGTAGTCTGTACTAGTGAGAATTAGATTGAAATCATGGCTAGATACCATATGTTTAACAGTTAGCATTTCAAGATGGAACGTGGGATGCTAACCTCCTGGTGGGCAGACCGGCGAGTGCGGTCAGTTTGCCGTGCAAGGCGAATCTTCTTCAGCACATACCTATACACAAGGAAAAGCTGAGCAAATTGAAAGGGAAACATAAGCCCAGAAGTGAAGAACAGTGCTAGCTAGGCTCACTTCTTCTTCTCCACCTTGTGCTTCACCAATAGCGCCGAGCCAAACGCACCTTTCCCAATCTGCTCCAATACCTCATACTGATCCATCCTTCTGGAGCCTGAACCTCACAACTGCAAGCTGCTACTGTATTACTCTCTCTACTGTCCTAGTGAAAAATCAGTGTTAAGACATAGCGACTGGTGAAGATGGAACAACTATAGCATTAAAGAACTCCCCATAACTCTGCATTATTATGATGAAAGCAATGAACACCTTTAAGTCAAAAACAATTTTCAGTTTAACGTACTGTGAGGGGAAATAAAATGAAAAGGAGGGGGAGGAAAACGTGAGCGCGCATGAAAGAAAATGCCGAAAGGACAAGAGACCCGAAATCAGGGACGCACTTGGTGACAAAACTTGCCGACACCCTAAAAACTATTCTGAAACCAAAGGGGGAGAAAATAATGGAGCTCCGCCTCCGAGCAGAAATGTCAGCTCATCACGAGCACGTCGAAACTGACGGGGAGGGAGGGGAGAAAATCAGCCGCGACTCCTACCAACTCCTAAAATCGAAATATCCGAACATCTCTCATTGACTGAATCCAAAATGCCAACTCCATCAGCATGCCAGAACGTTCAGAGCGATTGACAGGTGATCCCCGAATCCAAGCAACCAAAAACCAAATCTTTTTTCCTCTCTATTTTTTCGCCGGGGGTGGAATCACCAACTCCAAGAGCACAAGAAGACCACATACACGTCTCGGCACACATTGCGCTCGGAAGAAGTAACGAGTATACCCGCCTGACCGAGCGAGCAACCAGCGAAATAAAGGAACATAAACGCGCTCCAACCCAAGCTTCGGTTCGGTCCAAGAACTCACCGGACACGCCGGAGAGAGATCCGAGACCACGGGCGCCGCCGCTCGCAGGTCAGAAAGCAGCAGGCTTCGGCGTCCCGCAGCGTCACGCGCGACACAGATCTCGCCGCATTTGATCCCCGCCGGCGGCGGGAAGAGGGAGGGAGAGAGAGCGGAGAGAAAGGTGGGGTTTTGAACGGGTCCGGAACTCGCCGCGAGCCCCCTTTTCCCACCCCGTGCCCCCACTATATAGCCACCCTAAAGGCAACGGCGGGGGGCGGGAGGACGGTGGAGCCGCGAGGCAAGGCCCCCGAGGAGAGAGAGAGAGAAAGGAGCGCCACGGCTCGAGGGGGACTGAGGGAGGGAGGGACGGAGGGTGATGGCTCTGACTGAAGAAGAGTGATGATGAGTGAGGAGGGACGTGGGGCCCGCGATGTGGTCAAATTGGTCCTTTTTCTTTTTTCTTTATTTATTTATTTCCTTTTGGATTTGGATTGCATCTGCGTGGTTTGGTGTGAGAACAAAAAGAGGCAATTATTAGTGTGTGAATAAACTAAGTATTAGTGAGAATATAATGCGCTAGTACTATACTAAGCTACAGAGCATGATTAGAGACCAAAAGGGTGAAGAGTTGGTGCAGTTAATTTGGAACAGCGGCCTATACCCAACTCAAGTGGAGTACAAATTAATACTCCTTTGGTTCCAAAAATTTACATTTAGATTCTGTAGTACCATTTAGCTTTGATAAGTAATTTGTATAGATTAAACTAATTTTAAAATATATGATTTATACTTTTAAATTTATCATAAGAAATAATTAATTTTATAATGTATACAATTTATATCAAGATGAGTTTGGCTAAATCTAGATGTAAATTTTAGAACAGAAGTAATACTCACAGACAGAATCCAAATGATACTCACCCTAGCTAGCGCAGGAACCCTCTTATTAGTGCACCCTAATTATACGGCATCACAAATAGAGTGAAGTACTAACAAACTCGCAGTATTTTATACTTTTTCGTCTCGAAGTCGTTTTACAGCTGGTCACAGAAATTAAAGAAAGTGAAAAAAGTCAGATGCTTTTAAAAATGAAGAGGAAAGAAACGGAGATGCAGAAGTATTAAGTAAAAGAAAAAGTGCATTGAAAAGTGAGTATGACTTATAATTTAAAAAAAATTATTAATTATAAAATGACTTATAATTTGAAACGAAGAGTTAAGAAGGATGAATGTGCATGAATAAAGTAGTAGAACACATGTACACGTACAGAAAGGATCATTGGCCCGTAGCCTTCGTTTGACTCAAAGATATTAAACAACAGTTGAGACTGAGAAGCTAGCATCAAACCTGGTTAATTTAATGAAGGGTCGAGCCTTTTCTAAAAAGTTCATAAGGGCGAATCGATCGATCAGCTTGCTGTCTTCAATATATTGCCATGTCTCTCGCTCTCTATTTTCAGTTGCATGCCACGTCTTCTTTCCTCTCTGACACTTCCCACCACCGCCGAGCATCAGCTCGTCCAGAGTACATTTCAATTTAATCCATGTCTTCTTTTGACGAACATCTGAATGCTGCATGGTAAAGCAGCTCGATCGCATTCACATCAGGGGCGAGAGTACTTATGGTGTCCCAACCGGGTGCTTTCGCCGACTCAAAGTACTCCCTCCGTTGTTAGGATAACTATCACTTTTAAATTTTAATATAATATTTGAATTTTATTAAATATTACTTATCTTAATTTGATGGAGAAAGTGGGTAATTCACTTACTCTCTTCGTTTTAAAATATAAGTATTTTAAATATAAATATTTTTAAGTTTAGTCAAAGTCAAATTTTTATCACTTCACTATTTAATAATATATAATTAATAATATTTTATCATATAAAAATTATATTTTTAAATTTATTTTTAAATAATTTTTTATAAAAAATATATTTTTATATTAAAAATTATGCAAGTTTTTAGATATTATTGATATAAGTTAAAAAAATTTAACTTTATTTAAAAATAAAAAAAACTTATATTTTAAAACAGAGAGCGCTATACGTTAACAGCTATGATTACAATTATTATCCTGGAAAAGGACCTGGTGTACGTACCGTCAGGATCGAACAAGCTAGGAGTACTAACTTCCAAGATATAATCAATAAAATTCTCTGTAGAGGATGTCATATCCTGAATGCAAATAATTAAAGTAAGATTTAGAAAAACGATCAAGCAATACTAAGAAACAGCATGGAGAAATGGATCGAAATGAAACCCGACAGCAGGGCCAGGGACCGGTGGCCGGGCCGCGCCGGGCAGCGGAATCCAATGCATGCGAAGTTATAACACGCAAGAGAGACGTAGCAGATCAAGATGCAGATCGATGGATGCAGCCTGAGAAAGCGACGCGTACGCTTGACCTCTACTGTGCTTGGATCCGACAATACTTTTAGTTGCTTGCTTTTATTTGTTGCAGATGCAAGCGTACTACGTAGCTCACCGGAATGTCAACTCGACGATCTACCCGTGGATCTGCTTGACTTGTGAAACTCTGGAAGATACTAGCTATCCGGCGAGTGTACGTTGGAAGACACCGTAGTTTTCCTTAATATACATATATAAGTGCATATATATTCGAGGTTAATGATGTTAGATTTACAAGATCATTTAGCCTAAAAATTAAACCACCACATAGATAAAATTGAGAGCATACAAGTCTTGAGCTCCCAATTTCACCGTTCTTGATCATCATTTTTTAGCCTAAGAATTGATCTCACAATGAGAGGGACACTCTCCTTTTATAGCCGCTGCACACTAGCGGTACACCTTTCCGGTGTACTCTTAAAAACTTTCAATCAAAATCTCATTTGAACTCTTCATTAGTCAAAAGTTACGGCTCACCATCAATGCACTGTCAAAACCAAATTGAACACTTCATCGTTAAATGTATGGTGATCATCGTGTTCACACCAACATTCTCCCTCTTAATCATCATGTTTATAAGTTTATTTTTCAATAAAATAATATATTAAGATAAAAGGATTACAACGATGAATTAACCATACCGTTGAACCTAGTTACTATATTATATCACCTCATATCAAATGAACTTCTTTAACTTAGGAGCTCCGAAATATTATTCTTTAAACTTTAGTTACAGCATATGAATTTACTTCTTCGATAGACGGTACACCAGATCAATAAATTACTATAGTCAATTAAGTACCATAGAACTAATTGACCATAGTTCTCTTTCCATCTCAAAGTAAATCCTTTTATATTTGGGGAGAGGGTGCTTCATATACCCCTTGTTCCAGGATCAAAGGCTTTTTTACCAATGTATGCCGACATTATGATCTTTAAACATATTGGGTGGTAAGCATTTTACGAGCGGATCCGCTGACTTTACATTAGTGCATATACATAAAGTCTTAATGTATGATCCTGTATTCTATCTTTCACAACATGGTACACAATGTCAATGTGTTTAGCAGCAACACTTGACTTGTTGTTACTCGAATAGAATACTGCTAACTAATCATTGCAATATTATCTTAAGTGATTTAAAATTGACATTAACCACTTATAATTCTGGGATGAATTTCATTAGCCATACAACTTGCCCGTTGGCTCAAAATATATCACAAGATTTATTCTGCATTATCGATGATGCAGTAAAATTTTGAGCTTTTTCCACAATATAACTCTCTTTGCGAGTGTGAGATAACATTATGTAGATTTCTTTAACATTAACACATCTCGCAAAAATTTATCTGAATAACCATCCACTTGAGTTATCAAATTTCTCATATATGGGCATGTAAACTGTGATGCCTTGCACCACATTAGATTTTTATCTGTCAAATATCCCGGTAATGAATATCATTGGCAGGGCGAGTGCACTCTTAATTCATAATGTAAGGGATTAACTTTCTCTGCAGATTCATAATCATTCTTTGGACATCAAAATGTTTCAAACTTGTTGCCCTTGACAATAGAAGCAAGTGAGGCTAATATATTTTAAGCATATAGTATTTTTTGATTACTTTTTAACATATACCTTCTGGGATAACCCTAATTTTTCTTTGGATCTATCTCGGTGAATCTTTAATTTCCAAAACATAAGCAGTTTCTCCAAGATCTTTCATATCAACTTTGGAGGAGAGAACATTTTTAGTTTTTAGCAATGAGTCCTTTATCACTGCTGACTTACTCCCCCTAAACTTAATATTACTTACAATTATCCACTTTATATCTTTTGAGACCAAACTTTATCACTTTGACGCTTGTTTCAAAAGAATTCCTTATGTTAACATCTTAAATGGTCCTTTTTTATGACAAAACCTTCCGGTTTAGCCATGTATACTTTTTAATATAAACCATCATTTAAGAATATCATCTTTACATCTATTTGATGTAACTTTAGTGAACTTCAAGTATCATAAAGATTCTCAACAAAAGACATATGAGAAAACTTTATTATAATAATCATCTTCTCTTTATATGAAGCCCTTTTGCAATGAGTTTATCTTAGAATATTACGATACTTTCTCATTGCACTTATTTCATCATTTAAGACTTCATTCAAACTTTTACTCATATGTCTACCACATAGACACATTGTGACGTTTCCTCATTTGACGTCATCAATAATTTCATGAGGCACTTGGTATTCCTCTTTCATTATTTCATTAGGTACCAACTTAATAGGAACTTCAGAAATACCAGTAAGTATTGTATCAATTAGAGATACAACCTTAACATATTCAAAGAGAACATACTTTTGGATTATTGGTCACATAATCTATATTTCTCATACTCCCCCTTATTGTCTCATTTTCATCAATCACAATGTATTGTCTCAATAAACTTAATACATTAAATTGGACAATTGAGTCTATATACTTTAATATTATTAGATTCAACTGATAACACTGAGGGCAAGTTATCCCATATTTTGATGAAAATCATTGCTATAGTAGCATATTCCATATGAAAATAGTGCAGTGTTTAACTCCACTTGTTCCACAATTCATTATACTTTTTTTTTGGAACTCAATTAGTTGAGACCCTATTAAGATACATTTTGCTGTCTGTATAGCTTCCATCTATAATTGATCAGAAGAGTGGAGTGGCTCAACACATTTCGTACTAGATTCATAAACCTTTTAGCCACTTTAAAATACTGAGATTCACCCAATAAAATACCATTAACCATAAAGAGTGTCCATCCATAGTGTTTACCACCACGATCAATATTTTTTAATCTTTATCCTCCGATCATACTTATTTTGAACATTAACTTTAAATACTTAATGCCTCTTAACTTATAATTGTCACAATCATCACTTATATTTGAAACTTGATTTCCATCATAAAATATGACACTCATCTCTCCCCCTCGAAATATGACCTTTTGACAGTGCCATAATTTTGAAGAGTCTCATTATATTTCTTTCACATTTGGTACCGACATACTCATTAGAAGAGGAGCTACATCATTTATTATTAACAAGACCTTAAATAGAAACTTGATCTCCATCCTTTTTTAACTTAATCTCGTATTTCATTTGCAACATAAATTGTTGCACCTTATTTAGTCCATCGCGAAGTGATGGCACTTATTGACATTCAGGGATTCATTCATAAATATATATAATGTCCTTCATCGAGTCGTCTTATAAAACTTATAAGTGTTCTTATATTTTGACAGCTAGAATTACTTTAGAAAATAATCCTTAGGCTTAAGTTTATACTTTTGTTTAGAATTATATATCTTAAGCCTTTCCTTTTCATATATTTGTCCATAAATCATTAAATCCCCATTATTTCACTCATCCTTAAGTATATGACATGAAAAGATTAATCTTCTGGGGAAGAGATGTCATGATAATAGGATGGAAGAAGCATTCATCCTTAAGTATTAGAAGTATCTATGAAAAAATCTTTAGAAACATTCATGTCCTTCTTTTAGTTGATGGCCATGTCACATTTCTTCCTAATGTGCTCTT
>BCLF01000105.1:775203-797292 GCA_001602275.1 Zoysia japonica | reverse complement strand
AATTTGCTCGAGGCTTCTAGATGAGCTTGAGACTTTAAGAGGCATTAGATGTTTATAAAAGAATTCATTTAATAAGCATCACTATAAACTTATTTTATTAATTCAAAAGTCAAAACAGTTGTGGCCAGAATTGAATTTTGAACAATAAAATGGTCATGATAGAGTATTTATTAATCAACTGTGGCCAGAATAATAAATACAAGTCATTCTTATTTCCTGTATGTGAACTTCTTTTACCAAATCAAAATCCAAATCAGTTCTCGCCAGAATTGGATTTAGAAATGATAAAATGATTATGAACAAGTATCTACTAATCAGCTATGACCAGAATAGTAAATACATGTCACACTTAATTTAGTGTAAATATATAACTTATTTTATCATTCAAGTCCAAAATCAGCTTTAACCAAAATTTGAACAAGAATAATAAAATAGTTGCAGTCACAACATATTTGTCAATCAGCTTTGGTCAGAATCACAAACATGTACCACACTTAATTTACTGTATTTATAACTTTTTTTATTATTCAAGTCCAAAGTCAGCTTTGGCCAGAATTTGAACGAGAATAATAAAATTGTTGTGTCCACATATCTGTCAATCAGCTTTGGTCAAAATGACAAATATGTGCCACACTTAATACAGAGTATCATAATTTTGCAGCGAAAGTATAAGCCATAAAGAATATTTTAAGCAACAAAAAATGGCGTTATAATAACAAAATGCCTTAAATAAATCAAGCATTAAATCATAACCTAAAACTTTATAAACATAAATGGATATAAGGCTAACATTCCTTAGGGAGATAAACTTTGACCAAAATCGTAACCACGATCAATCATAATGGGAATAGCTTAATCATGGTTAATCCCCTTTAGATAATACCACAATTTTAGACTAAGTTTCCTTTAATCATAATTGGGCTTAAATCATAAATTTTGGAAAATTTTCTCATATATGTTCTTTATGGAAAAAATTTCTATAGTTATCATCAGGGGAAATTTTTTTAACCATTATTTATATGGGGAATAACATAAAAACTTTTGCCAAAGATGATGCTTAATTTTAACCTTATTGCAAGGACAATAAATTCTCATAAAATTATCCCAAAACTACTTAATTTTGGCATAACATGAAATTAGGGAAAGCATAAATCTCAACATTTAACCATTCAAATTTGCCTTTATTATAAAATTCCCCATGAATTTTGCCATACATTAGCAATCATCATTACAATAATTCCCTTTAGTTTCATAAAAAATATTCATAAGGGAATATTACTTAAGTTATCATTAGGGAAATTTTTCATAAGACCAAAATTAATTTAAATTCTGATACTAGTATTAGGGTCGTGAATAAAATCCTCTAAATTTAGTCCAACATTTGACTAAATTTGAATTTATCTAAATTTTGGTCAAAATTTAATCAAATGTTGCCTTAATTCATCCTTAAAGGGAGAATCAAATTCTACCCAATTTTATCCTTATTTCAAAATTCTTGCCAAAAGGGGTCCCAATTTGAGCCCAATAATTCATTTCTAAAATTACCCAAAAAAACCAAAAATTGCTGAAAATTCTCAAATTTATTTGGCCCAATTTAGGCCAACATTATTTGGCCCACTTAAGAATTCCCCAAAAATGAAAAAAGTCACTATTCATTGTTGGCATCGGCCAACCAAAGTCGGCCCAGTTGCCTTTCGGCCCACTTCGGCGCACCGCCTCCCCGCCTGGGCCTTGACCCCAAAAACCTGGGCCTGGGCAAGGAAAGCGGCTCCCCGCGCCGGCCTGCTTGGCCCATCGAGGTGGTCGGCCTCCTGCAATTGTCCGATGTTGATCGGACGGTGGAGAATCGTTGCATCCGAGATCAAAACTCGGCGCCTCCGGCCAGCCCCAAAACCCTAATCCCCATTCTATCTTCTTCCTCCCTCTGTCCTCTTTGGCCGCGGTGGCCAGGGCCGACGCACACGCAGGCGCTGGTGCGGAAGGGAGCGGCGGCGCCGACGAGGGCTCACCACCGGAGCATATGCGCGGCTGCAGCCTGTGCACGGCTCTATCGGTCTGTCCTCATTCGGCGCCCTCAGGCCGCGAGCCACCGGCCGGCGCATTTGCCCTCAAGGCTGCTTGCCCGGGCGGCATGGTGCGACGGCGGGCCCTGGCGCGGCTTCTTCGCCTGGATGGCGCAGCGTATCTGTGAGCACGGGAGGCGCTCGGGTGCTGCCGGCCATGCGCGGACTGGTGCGGCGAGCAACGACCAGGAGAAGCGACGGCGACGTCAAGCAGCCGCAGCTTGTTGACGGCAGCCGCCTCTCCCAGATAAGCGTCGCCGCCATAATCTTTAGGGTCGGGATTCTTAATTTTGGGGAAGAAATTGGAGATTTTCCTGTAGTTAGGGTTAGGGTTCTTCGGTAATTTGGGGATTTCCTTAGGTTTCACTTTAATTGCTTCAAATCCCCACCATCTTGGTTCATATAGAACCAAAATCAAAACCCTAGCAGTGCTCATGCTCTCAAATTCTAGCCTTAATCATTGAAATTTAACTTAGCCGAGGTGTTGCCATAAACAGGGGGGCCTTAATATGAAGTCATGCCATAAAATTGAAGAATCAACATGGTGCTGATCTCTGTAGCATAAAATTGGATAACAATTCATAAAGCTAGGGGCTGTTGGATGACTTTAGGCATGATTTTAGTCACAGTACATGATCTTGATACTTTAAACTTCACCTAGAATTCGGAACTTAGCCAAATCCATGAACTCAAGTATGAACTTAGGTCTTAGATCAGAGGAAGCACAATCATATCACTTAAGACACGTAATTTTAGCATCACAGGGGGTTCAAGCTTAGGCTAACAGGCTCGGGTACCATTGTTAGACTTACAGGATCATTTACCCTAAGAATTGAACCACCACATAGATAGAATTGAGAGCATACCTTAGGTCTTGAGCTCCCAACTTCACCGTTCATGATCTCATTCAGCTTCTCCTCCTTCCTGTTGCCGCCTAGGGCTGGAGAGCACCCTTCTTAGTGCTGCAGCGGCATGAGTGATTGAGCTCTTTACATGGTAGTGGGTATAGGCGCTGAATTGTTCATCATCCCACAATGAGGGGGACACCCTCCTTTTATAGCCGCTGCACACTAGGGGGTACACCCTTCCGATGTGCTCTTGAGACTTCCAATAAAAGTCTTCATTAGTCAAAAGTTACGGCACACCATCAATGTATTGTCAGAATCGAATTGAACACTTCATCGTTAAATGCATGGTGATCACCGTGTTCGTACCAACAAATAATAGGAGTTTCCATCAGCTACAATGTGATGGATACTCGTGCAAGGACTTATGACTCCATGCAGGAGCTGGGATTCAATCAACAGGGATCGATACATGCAGCCATGTCATCGATCTCATGCAGTAAAACTTTGGCACGCGCGGCCGGCCGGCCACCGGCCAAGGACCTCGCGAACGGAGCATGCAAGCATGGTCGGTGCACATCGGTCTGCCTTTGTATTCTTGCAAAGCCGTCGTGTCACCGACGCGTCGCGTGCGTTGCATGGAACTTACGCCGTACTACGCGGGAAGGAAAGATGGAACGAAAAGATCGATGCAAGGCGCGACATGTCGTCGATGCATGCATGCGCGGCTGTCGTAGGAGCGCCAAACAGAATAGTAACGGGATCCATAGCCGTACTCTCACTACGTGGTGATTTTTCATTAGATTTTATTTTATATCACATTGGATTTATAAAGAAACAATTTTAATAAGAATTTACCACATCCACAAGAGAATGTATAAGAAGAGAGTGCAAGAGGAGAGAAGCCAAACTGCTGGGTAAATCACGTAGAGAGAGTACGAGGGGGAGGCCTCGCCGCTCCTCACGCAGCTTTGAAGTCACCAAAATGGCAAAATATAAAATATATTAGCCGCACTCGCAAATAAGGCGAAAAATGACTGAGTCGAAGGGAACGGCGAAGCTAATCAACCAGCGCTGTGCAGCAGATCCGGAGCATCGCGGACATTACTCCGGCGAAAGGTTTTGCAGCTTCTACACAGACGCCTTCCCATGCATGGGCCATGGTCTCGATCTGCAGCGCACGACGCGCCATCAATGAGACCGACCAGACTGGCGCGCGAGCGAGCAAGCGCCGCGGCCTTCACGTGCCCCTCGCCCCCGGCCCCGCTGCCGGCGGCGCCGGTCTCGCCGCCTCGGCGCCTCGCCGGCCGCCGGAGCAAGCGGCAGCGCCGACGACGACGGTGACAGGGAATAATTAGGCAGCGACCTTGTCCTGGGCTTTGCTGCTTCCGCGCGCGTCCTAGTAAGTACTCGTAACTGTGCAGGAGTATTAGAGGAAGCAACAGAATTCCTGTGCGTTGCGACTTGCGACTGCTGTAGCAACGTACTTGCGCATTGAGTTATAGACTGCTGTACTAGTGACGTTCGATTCGAAATGGATGTGTAAGCTGATCTGATCTCCATGGACAGTTTCTTCGATGATACTGTACTGTGCTAGCTAACCTCCCGACTGTTATGGTAACCAGCTGAACTGACGGAGATGCGCTGCCTGCTCCGGCGTCTGTTTACGTACGCGTAATGCAGCATGTAGGACGAATCAGGGTCATTGCATGAACGGATGAGCAGCAGCGTACAGATAATGTGACTTGAACCGATAGAAAGGTACAGAGACATTACATGTAGCTGATGCAAACCAGTTGCCGTATTTCTAGGGCATCAAACAGCTAATACTAGCACTACATCCAAGTATACGGCAAATACCCGAGCTGAAATTGTTGAGAGAATTTTGCTGCCTACTAGTAGTAAGATTTGATCGCCCGTGTTTGAAGACTCAAACAAGAAACAAATACTCAACAAAACAGCACTCGAGCAAAATTTTGTACTAGTGTAGAGAAGCTCAATACAAATCTGGGAGGGTTACAAAGCCACCATAAAACTGTTCATTTGCTAGAAGTACTACTCAAACCGTGTCCTTGAATAGACGCGGAAGGACCTCGTGGATGCCGATGTCCAGGGTCTCAGGGCTCCTGAAGAAGCAATAAAGAAGAGGCGCGGTGCATCAGTACAACCATGCCGTAAAGCTCGTGACAACCAACCATAAAGGGCAGGAAAGGGAGAGATCGATGGCTGAGTGCCAACAGGTCAGGAAACCAAATTAGAAGGCATGGCGTGAAAGCGTGTAAACTGTTCTCTAAAGTAGAGTACATAGCGGTGCAACGGATGCATCTAAGATCACGAAAAGTGGACGGCGTCACAAGATAATGGATAATGCGGACAGCTCGGACACATCTCAGCGAAGGTGGTGGCAGATGAATGCAAGGTTTGTAGCCTTTGTTTTGTGATTTGCAACTGCGAAAGAACTCGCTTGGGATAGACAGCAAGCTGTCAAGAAGTGAGACCATCATTTCATATTCTGGTAATCATGATCGTCTGAACAATGGATCAAAATGATCATCGCAGACTGCAGTAGAACATAGAAAGCTATGACTAGTTAAGCAGTGTTTGATAAAATAATCTCAGAATTCGTTATCCTTCGATTGATAAAGTAATCTCATTTCAAGCAGAAAGAGAGTTACCTGCACAATGTACGGCCCTTTTCTGCTGTGCAAGGAACAAACCATATCTTCCGTTGAACCGGTGATTCAAACTGCACAAAGAAGCCACCACTCTGGTCAAGCTTCCATTTTCTAGATCCCTGCCCTTTCCAGACCTGTGTATAACTGATCATGTTAGTCTACCTCAGTGACACAACACACAATCTATAGTATTGATAAAATTGCATGTTGCTACACACCAATTTATCAAGGAAAAAATAGTATGGAGGGTGTGAATTGGACCTGTGGGTAGGAGATGCTGCTCTTTGCTGCCACCATACATGCAGCCTTTGCAAAAGAATTCTCAGAATATTGCCGCAAAAATGTGAAGCATTCGCTATGAGTGTGCGGTGACTCAAAGGCCTAGAAGGGGAAAAAGACATAATAGAGTTTATACAAATGTTGTCACAAATGCAGAATGTAACTTACAAGAAATCTGAAGAAAATGTTATTAAGTGCAAATATAGAAAAAAACCAATCCCTAGTTTAAGATATACATTTGTTTGTGCAGAAAAGTTGCATAATGAAGTAGCCAGTACCAAGTAGTACCTTGTCAATGTTAACTTCTGGGGCATATTTCTCCGTATCAGTCTTTTGACTGTCGAGAAGAAAATTAACCTTTGGATCAACCTTTCCTGTGTCATGCCAAACCTTTATTGCTGATTCTATCACATTAACAACAAATGAGAAGACATTCTGCCCCGTTCCTGCATCTCCGTACTTTGCAACCTGAATAGCAATACACAAAGCTTAATAGCTTATTTAAATGATGAGATGAGTCTACTATAAAATAGCAGGCCTTGTCTCCTGCCATTCTGTAACAGTCAAACTAATAGCATAACAAAATGGAACTTAAGAACCTAATATAGCCTACAAGATGCATCCCAGTTTTATCTATATTGGCATGATTTTGCACCATGTGCACAACATATTGGATATAGTTCCCTAAAAAAAGGATACAGACTTGCATTGGGCACTAGGCAACATGATGTTGCACTGACATTTGAGGGAAATGGTACACAGATTAAAATGGAAAGAAACGGTGTGTATCTGATAATTTTTAGTTCACGAGCATTTTTCCTTTCTCCCTAAAGACTTACATCCACAGGCCATAACAATAAACTCACCAGCTCAGTTTTCAGTGACTCTAAGTTCTTTCCAATGTCAATATTGGAATGCATGCTCTCCACATCAAGAGCTCGCTTCTTTTCTCTTGCCAACTGAGTAAGCCTCTTGATTTTTCTCGAGACTTCTGTATTTTGTGGGTTGTGCTGCAAAGCTAACTGAAAAGCAGATACTGCCTGTACCACAAAGAAAGAAAGAAAGAGATATGAATGATATAAAACATGATATTGTAGATATTGTAGATGATAAGCATATCTGATACTACGAACAAATAAAACATGAGGCGTCATTAGAACAATTAAGACAAGGGCTAACAGAATTATGCATGGGAAGATGAGAATAGTAAAAGAGTAGATTCAGTTTTTGACACTGAAATCTGAAATTTTTTTTTTTTTTACTATTTGAAGCTTTCAGCTATCAGGTTATTAGCTTTCATCTGAGTTCATAGCTGAAGTTTATTTCGATAACTCCAGTCAATCTAAAATCATTTACACAGGAATTTCCTCGACACTATTGTTTCTCATTTTGCCATTTTACTAAAAAAATGGATGAATTTGCAAAATCAGAGAGAAACAAGAAATTGATAGCAGCCTTCTATCTCAAAGTACAAAGGGAGTTTCCTTTTAATATCACCTCATCATAACGTTCCATCGCCTCCAAAACGCAACCTTTCCTGAAATAACCCTGTATTACAAAAGTGCATAACTGTCAAATCTGATATATCAGTAAGTAACAACTAACAAGAAGTAAATTAGAGAGATAATGATATACCTTTTCCCACTGAGGCTTCAGCTTGACTGTTGTCTCAGCATCAGCAAGTGCTTTACTAAGCTTAACCAACTGCAGAAATGCTGCAGCTCGGTTGCTGGTAAGGATTTAAATGGAAAACATAAATTATTATTTTGGATGAGCTTGTACCACGCAACAAAAAAGAAAACCATATATATCGCATCTAATTTTGCATGGATGTCCTAATAGGTATTTGGGTTTAAAATAGCAAAGTGTGCATATAGACCCACAACCCAAGATCATTTTTTTTGAATAGGACAACCCAAGATCATTAAGAACCATAAGTCAATAAAGAGAAGAATGCTAGTATGTGAGAAGTTGGGTTGAAGAGTACTGGATATTCAGACTTAGGCAGAATGACCACTTTATCTTGCTTACTACCTCCGTTCCAAAATATAAGCATTTTTAGGTTTGCATAAGGTCAAACTCTTTTAACTTTTACTAATAATATCTAGCAAATTACATAATTTTTAATTTAAAAATATATTTTTTATGAAAGTTTATTTCATGATGAGTTCAAAAAATATAATTTTTATATGACAAAACATTATTAGTTATACATTATTAGAGGTCAAAATGATAAAAGTTTGACTTTGACTAAACTTAAAAAATGTTTATATTTTGGAACGGAGGGAGTAGTTTGTTATCTTTAGGCCCCGTTTGGAACGCAGGAATTTCACAGAAATTAGTTCAATTTCACAGGAAAAAACGTAGGAATTGGAAAAATTCCTCCGTTCCAAACGGGGACTTAGAGTTGGTTTTCACTAGTATGGTTGAGGTGGTTATCTAGACGTGTAAGAGAGTGTCCAACTTCTGCTGTTACTTCTGTTGGGACTTGGGAGGATCGTTCTCACCAACAGAAATGTCCTAACCAGATAGTGCATGGTTCCAGTGTTTCACCGAAGTCTAGCCATTGCATATTGCATCCTTCCAGCAACTAAACTAAAATCATCACCTGGGTTTGCCACTCTCACCTGCCGTGTAAAAAACTAACCTCTCACAGTCTCATTCTCGGAAGAGGTTTTCAGACCATGACAAAAGCTGAATTCAAAATGCCGCTGTAGATTTTCAGCGCATAAAAACACAATTTTTAATCGAATCGCAGATCTCCCAGATCAAGCACCCAGCAAGCCGCAGCCTTTTCAGCTCCCACACGGATCAGGGGCCGTGGGTCACCATGACCCACATGAACACACCAGCGGAACGGGCGGAGATCGGGAGTTAGGGTTCCGCGCACAACGCTACGGGGGTGATGAGGAGAAAGACTGATCCGGACCTGTAGAGGGTGGCGTTGTCGGGGTCGAGCTTGATGGCCTGCGTGTAGAGCGCGGCCGCCTTGAGGTAGTTCCCCGACTTGAACTGCTCGTTCCCCTGATCCTTCAGCGCCGCCGCAGCGGCAGGAGGCCCTCCTCCGCCGTCCGCCATCGCCGCCGCGGAGTCCTCTAACTGGGCCAGCGGGCCTAGGGTTTTAGTTCCGGGAGCGACGAGCTATTCCCTCTCACGTTTCTCTTTTTTTTTTCCAAATTTTTATTTCCAATGTCTTGCTCGGACAAGAAGGCACGTGCGCGTACTGCTACGGTAGCACATCGCAGTATCTGTACGCGTACGAACGTATAACGTATTTATCGTGTGCTCTACTCTACGATGTAAATATGGATGCAGTCAGATGATTTCAAATTAACAATTTTAGAAAAAAAAATTTGCGAAGAGTTGAGTTGCGAAATTTCAGTTCTCGCTGCCATTTCTGCAAGATATCAACACAGCAATTCCATATCCACAGCTTAGGATTCTGCTAATGACGAAGAACGAGAACGAAAGCTGAACACTGACAGAATTCATAAATTCAGTACAAGAACAGCGAAAATTTACTGACGAGAACAGTTGCCATTTCAGGCTACTACAATTTACATCTCATTAACCTTACTTGAGTACCAGAACAGCAACGAACTACTAGGATCAGTCCACTGAATTATTTACTCTAGAACGACATGGAATACGCAAGAACAAAGTTACTCTGACAATCGACAAGGGTAGTACTTAACAAAAAAAAAAGCTTAAATTCATTAGCCACTGAGCGATCTGAGTTGAGTTAGTCGTCGATGGCCTTGGCCCGCATGCAGCAGGACGGCCCGCGCTGCTTCTGCTTCGGCCGCCTGCTGTCGCGCCGGCGCCCGTATAGGTACTCGACCAGCTGCACGCGCGACCGGCGCTGCACCTGCACCGTGGCCGCCGCCTTGGACGCGCGCCGCGCCGCGCGCTCCTCCTCGTGCTTGAGCAGCGCGTGCTGGAACCGCTGCAGCTCCAGCTCCAACCGCCCGGCCTTCTCCGACATCTTCCGCACGCGCTCCAGGATCTTGCGCTGGCTCCGGCTGCGGAGGTCCACGTCGCCGTCGCCGCCGGCGCCGGCGGAGGTGAACTCCTCCGCCTTCTTCAGGAGCTTGCCGTTGGTGTCAATCAGCTCGTCGATGGCGTCCTCGGCGTCGACCATCTGCGCCTTGACGTCTTCGAGCTCGTTGTCAGCTGTGGACTCCACGCTGGCTCGCAGTTCTTGGACGATGGACCGGAGGTCCCTGAGCCGCTGCGCCTCCGATGAGAGCCTGTCGATGACCTTCTTCTTCCACTCCCGCTGTGGCTCCGTTGTTGCCACGGGCTTCGGAAGGAGCTCCTGCTTATCGACGCTGAGGTCCTTCATGACCACCGGCTCAGAGGAACACCACTTTTTCACTCTGTCGTTCACTGGCACCTCGCTCTGCGGTGGATGCAGGTCGCCGTCGTTCCTGTGGCTGCCGCTGCTCACTCTGCTCACGCTCCATAGCGCAAGCATCTTGTCATCGGAATGCGCTGGCGAGGTTTTCTTCCTCTGGCGGTGCGAGGCTGCTCTCCGGCTGGGAGTTTGGACAAGGTCGAGCTGGATGTCTTTCATTATCCGCTCGTAGTTAGCATCACTGGCATCGCTGTCCAGGATCTCCTTGAGTTTGAGAATCTCGATCTGCTTTCTTGCGTCCTGGAGGCTGCTGTTGAAGTCGAGCCTCTCTTGCTCGAGAACAACTCCGGTATCCTTAACCACCTTCTGAAGGGCTTTGATAGTTCCATGCAGTTTCTGCAACTCCATGTCCTTTACCATTTTTGTTGCATTTTGATCATCACTTGCTTTCACAGAGATCTTTGACAGCTGAGGTGACATTTGGTTTTCCTGAAAAAGTGGTAAAAACAAATTAAGTTCTGCGAGTCCTAGCGATAACAACTGAAAAACAGAGGAAGTGCTATGTTTCATAAATGAACTGTCATCTTGCTTCAATTTGAACAGGAACACAGGAAATGTGAATGGCATTGAAAAAGTAGCGTATACCTCCTTCCTGAGCATATGTAGTGGCAAGCAATCCTTGGCCAGGGATAAGGTTTGCTTCTCCAGGGCATTCACTTCAGTCTGCAACGCTCCTAGAACAGTGACATCGCCATTCAGGTCAACCTTCAGCCTTCTGTTCTCGATCTCAACAGCATTGAGCTTGTCCTTCAGCCCATCAACGTAAGAGTTCCGCCGAGTGATTTCCTCCTTCAAAACCTCCTTCTGCACCATATCACTTATCTCAAAACTCTCACATGCTACAATGAGCTCAAGAACTTTCTCCTTCAAGAGAGCTGCATTGGCAGTTGCCAACTGCATGTTGGCTAGCAATTTAGTAATCTCTGCATCACAAGACCTGACATCAATCACAGGCTGTTCTTTGCTTCCAAGCACTTGCAATTCACTCTGCAGCTTGTGGACCTCCTCCCTTAGCATTTCATTTGATTTCTCAAGGCCAGCATTGTCAACTTCCTTTCTCTGTTCCATGCTCAAGCTACTCTCTTGGCTTTTCCTACCAGATTTCAGCAACTTGGTATCCCTCCTCATGGCACGCCTTTTTGCAGTCGATATTTCTCCACTTGAACCATCACATATGCTTAGAGTTCTGCTGAGTTCCTTCTCAAGATAATTATTCTCAAGTTGCAGGTCCCCAAGCTTCTTGTTCATCAGCTTGATTTCCTGATAAAGCTCATTGCCTGCTGCATGGAGAGACCCAAAATCCTCGTGCAAACACCGCAGTTGCGATGCCCTCTCATCATGAAGGCTTCTGAAAATGACACCAAGGATATCTTTCTTCACCGCTTCACCAAGGAGAATACTAAAATCATCTTCAGATGACTTCTCCTTTTCCCTCGCGTCACAAAGTTTGTTTGAAAGTGAGGAGTTCTCTTCTATCAGCTTGATAACCTCAGCTTGCAATGATTGCCGTGACTCATGCAGCTCCGTGAGTTGTCGAACCAAGAACTTGGCCTCAGATTTCATCTCACCCACTTTGCGGTTATGAGACTCTATCTCCTTCCGTAACTCACAATTGATCTTTAGAAGGTCACGCCTTTCATTCTGCAGCTGCAGCAGCTCCTCGCTCTTTGCTTGCCACTCTTGCTTCATAACACTCCTTTCTGACCTCAGGTCAGCCACCTCTCGCCCAAAGTGCTCTAGAAGTGTGACAACAAGTGACTTCTCAAGATTCTGGTTCTGCTTCACATCCTGAGCATCAGAAATAGTATTCAGTAGGCACTTAATCTCATGCAAGACAAGCTGCACAACTACGTCAATTTTCATTAGATCCAGTGATCCATATTTCTCGTCCAGATGCAGTACTTTCATCACGGAACCAATCCCTTCTGTTAGCTTCTGGTGGTTTTGTGACAAGAAAGCAACCTTCTCCTCTTGAAAATTGTATGCCTCTTGTTTCTTCTGAAATTTTGCCAAGACATCAGAATTTGATTCAGCCATGTCACCTAAGCATTTCTGCAAGATAAATATCTCAGTCTGAGCTTCAACTATCTTTTGCTCCTCCTCCTGAAGCTGGTTCTCCCTACATCGAACTTCTTCCACTAGGAGGCCTATCTGCTTCTGTACAGAATTAAACTGATCCATGCCCGAGTTTGTGACTTCTTTGTGCCTTTCTTTTTCCAATCTCAACAGCTCTTGCAGCTTTAACACTTCAGTGTCAGCCTTGTTTTTGTCCTGTTCAAGGTCCAAGTGCCGCCCTTCTAACTCTGCGTATTGGGTTTCCAAGCTGAGTAGAGCGCTGTTGATGCTGTCCACCTGAAAAAAAAATTAGAGAATCAAGTTACATTTCTTTCAACATATGATAAAAAAAAGAAACTGATAAGAGATTTCCAGTAACAACCTCACGCACAAGACTTCTCTTTTCAGATCGAAGTACAGAATTCTGATTTCGGAGCGTCTGTGTGGACTCTTCCAAATCTTTCAGCTTCCTTCTAAGGATCTCAAGCTCTGTTTTATTGTCAGATAACAAATTTTCTAAGAACACATTCTTCTCTGAAAGCTTCTCCATAGTATGAGAGATACCCTCAATCCGCGCAATCAGCATGGCTCGCTCAGACTGATGACCACTAATCTTAGAATTAAGATGCTTGCACGTTTCTTCCAATGAAGCCTTCTTCTCCTTCAATCCTTCAATCTCACTAGTTGCTTCTGAAAGTGATCTCTCTAAGTGAGTGTTTTTCTCTAATGTTCTCTCCAGTTGCATCAGATTCTCAACATACAAGGTTTTCACACCCTCATGGCTCTTGATGGTCTCTTTTAGCTCAAAATTTCCATCTCTCACTTCTTGTGCAAGTGATTGGAGTGATTCTACATTGAAATTCACCAGTTGTATTTGCTCCTTCATCGAAAAGTGTTTCCTATCCATGTCACATCTGTCAGCTCGGAGGTGCGAAAGCTCATGCTGGAGCACCTTCTTTTCTTCCACATGCCTAGAAACCTCTTCCTCAAGGTGCCGCTGTGCATTCTTCAAGGAAATTATTTCATCTTGCAGACAAATTATTACAGATGTGGAGGAGTGGGCTTGGTCATCCAATTTCCGGTTCTCTTCTCGAATCTTTTCCAATTCCTTTTGAAGAAGAACTTTTGTTGCTTCAATGTCATTAATCTTACTTGCTTCACCATGCTTTTCAAGGGACAGAAGAGATAGCTTCTCCTGTGCCTGTGCCAATTGCTTCTCTAAGGATAACCGTGCCATTTCTGCTTGCATGGTCTTGAGTTGTTCCTCTTGTATAGTGATACTAAGTTTTTCTAGCTCCATGTGCTTCTCATTCAGCTTGTTATGCTTGTCTTTTGAAGCATGCTTCAGCTTATCTAGCTCTAGATGCAGATTCTGGTTCGCTTTCTCCAACAGAAGGCACCTTTCCTCTGCAGAGCTCAAATTCTGCAGACCAACTTGCATCTCCTCTTTAAGTCTATTGAAGTCCTCTTGTGTACGCAATATTTCAGACTTGAGGTTCTGTAATCGTTCACTTGATTGCTGGCATTGTGAAAGTGCAGCTTGCTTCTCTGCCTCTTGCTGGGCAAGGGCTTCCTTAAGACCAAGAACTTCAGATTCAGCCTGGTCACTCTTCTCTAGCACTGATGAAATCTTCTTCTTTAGGTCTTGATTTTCTTTTGATAAGCTTGATATTTCTTTCTGTAGCTTCTCACGATCCTGGTCATCTGTGATACCAATACATGAGTTTGATATGGCATTTAAATATTGTACTATTGACAAATTAGGTTCACACGGCATACCTTTAGCATGTTTTTTTGAATCACCAGCGTTGATGAATGAAAGGAAAAATGGAGTCATGTCACGACTTTCAGCTTCAGTCTCTGTGGATACACTTTCTGCTGGCAGATCATCATCCAAGTCTAACTGATACTCATCCGGAAATGCTTCTGCCATTCTCCGGTTGGCTTGTCGAAGTTCACCAACCGCATGATCATATCTTTCAGCTAACGCACGGTAAGCACGATATAACTCCTCGAGCAAAGACATCAGCTCTGGACGCCTTTTATAATACATTTCTGCTCTTCGTGCAAATGAGTCGGCATCTTCATCAATAATCTTGATCATCACTTTGATTTTGCTATCCATATCTGTGTGGTCAACCATTAAAAACAAATCAGCACAAAATTTAAGTAAATGTAACAAAAGACATATAAAGCACCATAAAAGTCTGAACAAACACCCGACACTTGAAAACTAGCAGAAATTCTATTTGCCTTTCAATATGTAGAAAAGTTAGCCCTCCTAATTTGCAATGTACAATTCATTTTTTTTAACATATTTAGTGACTCAATCATAGAGTAACTAACAAATGCTGTAAAAGTGAAGTTGTTCACATTCATGTGATTGTCCTAAGCAACTTGCTGATCTTCCCATAAGAAACAATGAATGGAGAAGTTTTTTTACGTGAAACTATGTTACAATCCAGGCTTCTAACTACATCTTTACTTTATGCTAAAGCATTCTGTTCTGAAAATTATTACGCGAACTTGCACAATACATACTTAATATAAGTGCTTGATGATCCGCTGTCCTTTAAAGAGGACCATACACTGACTCGTTATGTAAAAGTAAGACAAGAATCAGATTCAACAATTCATGAGGCAAAAGACCACCAATATATAAGTATACGTATACATTTTACTGATTTTTACCAAGGGATACAATGATTGTAACTTGTGGACTGAAAAATAAAAAGCACTGTGAAGCAACATAGCTTACCTGTGAGATTTTCCTGGAGCCATTTTGAGTTCTTTGGGGATATGTGACTATCCCACCACCATGAATACTTGCGCATTGGATGGGACGGCGACATTGCCATTGGAGCCGGCCACGAAAACAGAAGAACACTATCCTCAGCTTGTTAAGGAAAACCACTAACTCCAGTGCTAAAAACAACTACCTTCTACCTGCAGAATAGTAGAACCTTCAATAATTAGCACCATGTGCAAAAGAATCTTAGAAGGCACAGGTTACTAAGTGGGAAAAATCGAAAAAGGAACACAGGGACGATATTGCTCTGATCACCCTAGCGGACCGAAACAGTTTACAGATGACAGTTGCAGCAGACTCTACTCTACGTTCCATATCTCAGCAAAGACCGAAAGGCACTACCGCACTAATGGCATCAAACAATGGTCAACACTAAGACCAGATTCAGTCATACAGATTCCTCCCAACATAGTAAATTACTTGTAAAATTCAGTATCCCAGCCTGGAACAGTCTTGAAACAGATAACTAAAGGGCTGCTTGGATTGACGCCGATGCCTGTCCATCAAAAATTGGCGAGCCCGCACGCGCCGACGCGAATTTGGCTTCGGTTTGGATCGAAGCCCATGCCGCTCCAAAAATTGGCTAGCCAACGAACACAGCTAGCGATGCAGGTCATTTGCTCGCCAACACGCGGGCGCCAAAATCGGCCGCCAACGAGCGGGCGCGTGCCTGCGCACCAACATTTGGCAACCTGTTTTATGTCCACATCCAAACGTAACCTATAAATATTCTTCTTAGGAGTCTGGTGTCCAGGTTTGACCGCTTTGAGGTAAAATTCCATCACATCTGGAACAACCCCAAGATGCAACAGATTTGTTCAAGATCCGCAAATATGCCCGTATACGCCGCCTAAGAGAGACTCCAAAGTATGAGCAAACACTCCCAGAAGAAGGAACAGAACCCTACTCACAAAGTATGAGCAAACACTCCCAGAAGAAGGAACAGAACCCTACTCACGAGAACGGCTTGCATCTCACCTTTCTACACCAGAGGGACGAAATAAAATCACTGCAAATGGAGAAATGAAGAAAAAATGCTAAAAGAAAAGCCAAGGACGACTTTGACGACCGACGAGATTACTCAACCAACGCAATAAAGATACGCCCCCACCAACCACCCTAGTAGACCTTTAAATCGCCAAAAAGAAGAACAACACAACAAATCCACACCAACAAGACGAAATCACACCGCCGCGTTTCAGGCACTGGATGCCAGCCGGAAGCAGGAAGTTCCAACAGAAAAAGAAAAAAGGATCCTACCAGGCAGCAGAGCCGTTTGCTAGTCACTCCAGGAGAGGAGGCTACGAATATGAACGCAAGAACCATGGAAGGAAGGTGGAAATCACACACCCACGCCGCTTCCTGTTTACGGATTCACGGGACCAAATCTCTCCGACAAAAAGAGAGGGGGGGGGGCGCAAAATGGGGTCCAGAAATTACCAAACAAACGGGAGAAATCGCCGCGCCGCCTTCCTAACGAGCAGAGACGGTGGTAGCAGCAAAATCTCGGCGCCGCGACCGCGAGCCAGTCATCTACAGAAGCATTTCCGCCTCCTGAAGAGCAGCGGCTGCAACGCCCACAACCGAACGCCGCAGCTTTTCTGAAAGAGACCACGGCTGTATACGCAAATGTCCGCAATTTCGGGCGTCCAAAACGACAACGAGGAACACGAGAAGCAGAGAGATGGCCGAGAAGAGTAAAAAGGAGCGGCATTAGGTTTGGCCACGACCACGAGAACCAGGCTAAGAACAGCGAAACACCCACACAAACAAGGTAAAAACGGCAGCTTTCGGCGCCCGGAACCAGGCTAATCATGAAACGCGCACGCGGAGGAGGAAGAAATGCCAAACTTTTCTCTCCCCCAGCGGGAGACGCGGACGAGCACGATACACAGCCTACCATTGCCCAAATCGGAGAGATGCACTTACCATCGAGGTAGTATGAGCGAGGAGGAAGATCTCCGTCAGACGCAGGAGCCCCAAGCGAGAGAGATCCGGCTGCTCCTCCCCCTCACCTCATACTGGGACTCTCACGAGCAGATTTACGCCGTCCTGCATCGCTCGCCGCGCGCGGCAATGATGGAACGCAGGAGGGAGGGAGCGGCAGCGTGGTGTGGTGAGAACAACGAGGGAAGGAAAGAGAGGCGAGGAGTGATGGGGGGTATTAATTGTTTATTTATGTCTGTTTTTAATGCGAAAGTAAAGGACAAAGATTTACGGCGCGCGTGTTATTATAGGAGGAGGAGTATTATATTTTGGAAGAATAATCTTGTTTTACTCTGCTATTTACTATCTTCGTCTTTAAATATAGACATTTTTTTAATAAAACATAAGATCGTTATTAGATTTTTAATAAAATATATTTTTATAATACGTAATTTTTTATATTAAAAATTATTTAAATTTATAAATATTATTAGTAAAAATTAATAAAGTTTAATTTTGATTAAATACAGAAATATTTTATATTTGAGAACGGAGGGATTACATCAGCGCTCCGCAGCCAGAACAGGGTCAGGAACAGGAACAGCACGTGAATCTGCGCGGAATTCGCTTTGTTACTTTCACCTCTTTTACTTTACTCACTGGTTCTGAACGGGACACAAGAAGAACGCGACAACAGTCACCGGTATTATTTCGCACGGCAGCTGGTCAACATGGAGTGAAGTGTCCGTAGCTCATACGCGGAGAGAATTACTCTGTTTTACAGCAAAGTTTTTACCGTTGCGGTATAGGAGTACATGCAGGGCTGGCGTGAACGTTTGCCAATCTGTTACAGCATGATTTGTTAACGTTGGGATTGGTTCTTTGACTCCTTCGGCACTCCAGTTTCTTCGGAGAAGATTACTAGGAGTAGGAAGGAATGGTTCAAAAAACAAACGGTAAGAAGCGTAACTTACATTCTTTTTTGGAGTCCATCAGCTTAACTTGGAATTACTTCTACGAATACCGTCAGATCCAGTTTCTTCGGAGAAGATTTAGGCCCTGTTCGGTTTGTTAAAAATAGAAGGGGAATGGATTGAAACGAGAGAGGAGATTGAATCTTATTTTAGAGAGTAATGGATTTATTTCCCCTCTAATTCACTTAGATTAGTAAACAATCGAACAAGGCTTTAAAAGGAACTGTTCAAAAAACAAACGGTAAGCAGTTTAACTTACAATTTATTTTTTTTTACATCAGCTTAACTTAAAATTACTTCTAGGAACACTGTCAGATCTTTTTTCTTTCAGAAAGAGGATTAAATCCGACTGAAATGCTTGTTTATCCGTCTTCCATTCTAAAATTCCCCCCAAAAATTTCAATCCCATGTTTCTCCTTTCGAAATTCAACTACAGCAAATCAACTGAAACCACTTCTGAGATTTGTCTTGGAAGTTGGACCAGTACGTGTGAGACGGAGATAGAACGGCTAATCTCCTTCGCCTGCTCATGTGACATGTCTCTCTCTCAAGTACACTAACCTGGCTGCCAATAAAATCGGAGGTGGTAGCTGCCCTTTGTAATGAGCTGTATGTTTGTACACTTGAGCTCCTGAAAGGGAACAGGTATACGTCTACATTGACAAGGACGCCATGAATCAACAAGAATCCTCCGTCCATGTTAGTACTACGAAGCCATGCAACTTACAGTACTTACAGCCTGTAGTTAGTCACTGGGGGTAGGGTTAGGAGAGAGAGAGAGAGAGAGATTGCAGACCTAACCACCACCTCTAATCATTGCTTAGAGCATGCAGTTTAGGCACGATGAGCTCTAGGAACTGGGAAGGTGGTGGGAAAGCCCTGGTCCCATGGAATTGTTAACTACAGAGCAAACTGCAGGCACACTAGCTAGTTTCATTGCAGGTTTCCAGTAGTGCAGGGATCGCCTCTCTCTCCTCGCTGTCTTTCGTTCGTCGTCTTTAAAGATCACTTGGCTACACAACGCAGTTGATGGTTGTTGTCTGCCTTTGCATATTTTGGTGCCCCTTTTTTTTTTCTGTACTAGCAAAAGGCGGCTTCCATTCTATCCTCTCGCTCTCGTACTCACTCCACCCACAATGCACTGCACTGCAGCCAGTGATCAGCAATGATCGAATATGGTAATTAAACAAGTTATATTTATGTAGGACAGTTTCATGCAGATAACAATTTGACCTTGCCCCAACTGTTTCAGTGAAATGAACTCCTTTCACAAAGGGATACAGAGAAGAGAAGAGAAGGAATTCCCAAACCAGGTTGCCTTCACCTACAACAAATACTGAGGCTAGCCGGGCGTGTAGTACATGCAAGCCATGGCCCATGGGCACGTTATTGAGCTAGTAAGGTACAACGAGGGACATGCATGATAGAGATGCTATTGCCAGATGCTGTGGTGCCTGATAATCCTTGGGATATAGTAGTACAAATGGTAGGTTAGTGGACTGTTTGATAATATATGAGTGAGGACGCTAGGACGAATCCTCTGTATCTTGGATCTTTATGATCGAATCCCAAAGTAAGTCTCAAGAACTGATAATAATAGGCTGCTGGTAACTTTGATCATCGAACAGATCATGCATGGACGCATGGGAGTAAGTCTGAAGAAGGAGGATGCTGTATGCTATTGATCCTAAACAAACGTACAAGTTGTTCTGCTGGTTATTCAGGGACGACAATATAAGGGCTTTTTTGTTGGGAAAGCTTGCAGTCGCTTTCATCTTGGGACAAATTAGGCTATGGTGAAGATTGCTTGCGATGTGAACTGTCGGCTTGACCTTGCTGGAAGCTAATGTAGCTAGCCTTTTTTTGGTGTACTGTCAAAGCCCAAACATTTACCTGATTACTAGTACCTCTTTCGAAAGCTACTTCGTCATAGGTTTTGGCACGGCGCCATGCCATCTTCATTCTTCAAGCACATGCATGATCAGCTTCTGATCATGGAAGGTCACTCTAACATACTCTGCCGTTCTAGCTTGCCAACTGCTACCGGCTAAATGAAACCCATCGCGAGGAAAATCTCTTCACCTTTGGTACGGCATGACAGCCTTTGGTTAATTTCGGGACTGATGAAAGGGACTATATATGTAACCACTCTCTTTGGTACTAAGTAATTGTCTTGATCTGGTAGAAGCTCGATCCATGCAGATTTATGTTCGATTTGGATTCATTTGACCCCAACGTACAGACCAGCTGAATTATTGGTTCTCTGGATGAGACGGCGCGCTGCGATGTGATGTGATTATTAGATTATTTACTAGCACAGGAACAGTGCTATCGTTTGAGCAAGCTGCATGTGCAGGTCGTCGTCAGTGGACTGGTGAGTCATCAAAAACAAATCCTCAGCTCGTTGCTATAGCACCGATGTCTGGATTATTGGATGCGCGCTGCATACAAAAATCAAGGTAAAAAGTAGTACCCCTCCGGATATAATTGATGTTTCGTATCCTAAATTTATAGTAGACAAATTCTACGGTAAACTCAAATAAACGTGAGCCGTCTATTTACACGTATCTCGAAAAAGAAGTAATTCTTTTATCTCCTAAGAGTTAAAAGTACTAAAATAATTAATAACTATTATAATATTTAAATTGAAAGGAAATCAACCCGTTATGAAAAGTCCTTCAGTTTTGGAAATAAATGCATTTGATATATTTGGGAAGTTTTGTAAATATGTTATGAAGACTCCTCTGTTGAAGGAAAAAAAGTGATACGGGTGTGAGATATGGTATTTTTACCGGCTGCCATCGGTAATACAATTCGTATTTTATTTTTTACCTTCTAAAAATCAACGGCTCAGATTCATTCGATGTTTCACCTCATAAAAGGTGAAAGAAGAGAGAATGGTCTAGTCTATTTACACGAATCTCGAGGAAAAAATGATTCTTTTACTTCTTAAGAGGTAAAAGAACTAAAATAATTAATAAATACTAAATAATTAAAATAGAAGGAAATCATCAAGTTATGAAAAGCGGTGCATGACAGTTAAGGAAACTAAATTCTTTAGTTTTGAAAATAAATCATGAGGGAAGGAACGGGAATTTTGGTTCAACTGTCGGCTGAGGCGAAATCAAATTTTGAATTAGCCTTAATTTGCTCTTCCAAAAACCAACGGTTGAAATTCAATTAAAGTTTCACCTCTTATGAGGTAAAAGAGGAGGTATTGGTCTATCTCAGCAAAGCCTTTATAAGTAACTCAGCGATTAAAAACTGGAGTAAGTAGCAGTAGAATCTCTACAACATACTGTTAGAAATTGATCTCCACCCGTTTTGGCCCAACGGTCTTAATGGGCCCTTGACCTAATCGCGCCCTGATCGGGGGCGCCCAGCCCATTATGGCTGGTGGGCCCCTGTCGCCAGCGTCACAATAAATAGAGGTGGGGGCCGGCCGAAACTCATGACCTAAGTTCATCCGTACCGCCGCACCCCACCGACATCCCTAAATCCGATCTGTGAGGGGGCGTTGTGCCGACGGGAAGCACCACCGACACGACGACCGCCGCCACCGAGAGATCGACGACGTCGCCGTGACTCCAACGCCACTGCCCTCTCCACCGACCGACGCTGCCTAAGCGCAGAGGACCGCACCAACAAAGGGCAGATGGCCGGATCATCTTCCTCGACTCCGGCGACCGGATCTGAAGATATTGACCACCTCCGAACCACAGATCTATTACCGACACAGAAACTCTCGGATCTACACTCCTAGACCCAGAGAAAAGATTACAACATTGGCATTAGAGCCAGATCTAGGAGTGGATCTCGACGAGTATGGAAAAACTCGCCGGAACCCTACCCGCGAGCAAAGATCCGAAAGAAAAATTGTAGCCACGGGCTACACTGTGGCGGATGCCTAGGGCTCCGCGAAAGAACTGCGAAAGAGAAAGAAAAAGAAAAATAAAACAGTAGCCGCAAAAGATTAAAAAAAAAAAGTTCGCTGCCAACGCCGGGGTGCGGCGCGACACGACGCGTGACGCAGCCTGGCGCGGGGC
>BCLF01000105.1:746469-774552 GCA_001602275.1 Zoysia japonica | reverse complement strand
CGTCAGACGCCTCGAGCAAAGCGGCCTCGAGCGGCGGACGTGGGCGTGAGCGAGTACGCCAGCGACGCCGCAGCCGCCGCAGAGCTCGCCAACAGAACTCGCTCCGAAAACAGAACGGCTGGAAAGAGGAGCAAATGAGTTAGGGTTAGGGTTAGAAGGAGTTCCACCCTTTTTATACCCTTCGAAAAATGAGCTCATCCGTCCGATCTCGATCCAACGGTTCAGATCGCGCGATGGCTAAATGGGCCAGATTTGGCCCAAGAGGGAGAGCGAAATTTCGGCCCAAGCCCAGGTTGGCTTGCACGAATTGCAAAAGGCCAATGGGCCAGGCCGAATTTCAATTTCGGCCCAAAAGATAAGTTTTTCCATTTCTTTTTCAGAGGCATTTTTAATTGATTAATTAGATAATTTTTTACCTAATTAAATCTGTTAAAATTTGAACCAACGGGATAATTTTGACAGAACAGAAAAATAAAGTAAATGCTTCTGAAAATTAAAGAAATTTTATTTTCCGCTGCGTACTTTAAAGAAATTATTTTCTTTATTAAATTCGAACCAACGGGAGAATTTAATTTTGGAAAAATAGTAATAAATTTCAGATAATTATGATATTGTTATTTTCTGACCAACGTTGATAATAACAATATTATAATTTTTGTAATTGACATTTATCCATTTTTTCTATTTCTGCCCAACGGTGATGTAGATTTAATGTATAATATAAAAAAAATTATGTGTCATATTTTGACCAACGTTGAAAATAAGACATATAATTTTACTGTTTTTTTTATGTTCTCACTTTATTTGATTTATTTACAGGCGGATACAACTTAATGAGTTGTATCAAAGAGATTCCCACTCTCAAAGGTGACAACTATGGAGAGTGGAAGAAAAAGATAGACTTAGCGTTTATCTTGGCTGAGGTGGACTGGGTCCTGACCACAGCATGTTCCACTGAGCCTGAGGAGCCAGTGAGGAAAGAGAATAAGACTGATGCTGCTTGGCAGACAAGACAGAGGGATTTTGAATTAGCCTTAATTTGCTCTTCCAAAAACCAACGGTTGAAATTCAATTAAAGTTTCACCTCTTATGAGGTAAAAGAGGAGGTATTGGTCTATCTCAGCAAAGCCTTTATAGTAATTCAGCGATTAAAAACTGGAGTAAGTAGCAGTAGAATCTCTACAACATACTAGTATAGTTCTTCATTCGTGCACGATCAAGCTATATCATAATTTCCCTATCTAGCTCTATAGACTATGCTTACAACACGTTCAAGTGATCAACTTTTAGAAAGCAGGAGTTTTATATGAATTGTACAAGAATCAATTCAACTTCACTAAAAAAAAGTATAATTTGAGAATTTTCCTGCGATCCAAAGAGAGCTAGGCGTGAAATATACACGAGTATAAAACGAAACACAATTCGTTTTATTTGATGATCATGTAGGTATCTAGCCACTTTACAAGAGTGTCAAGCATCCACGCCCTCGCAATCAGTGCCATCCATGTGAGACGATCGATCAAGCGAGCAAGCAACGGAAAGCCATGGATCTCGCATCTTCCTTTCATCCTCAACCAGTGATCTCGCTCCTTCCTTTCCTCCGCCAGTGATCCTGCTCATAACCTCTCGCAGCAGCTTGTGATCCCCATTAGTATCTCCGAGATCCAAACAACCTTTTTTTTGTTTTTGCGTGTGCGCACACGAAAAGGTACACGTGTTACCAACACCCAAATATACATGAATAAATACGTGTAAAGACCATCGTCGCCTTGCCTCTTTTCACCGGCCAAACCCGTGACTTAATTAGACCACCATGTTGTCAATCTAAGTAGAGTAGTCGTTGGTTCATACATAGTTCAAGCTAAGCTACTCCATCTTGTTTACTGTGTACCACTCATGCGCAGAGGTAGAATGACATATAAAAGTGTACCACTCATACACAGAGTTAGAATGACATATAAAAGTGTACCACCCATGCGCAGAACTAGAATGACATATAAAAATGTACCACTCATACACAGAGTTAGAATGACATATAAAAGTGAATAGAGCGAGTAGCTTATACGCAAGTTTTACCACACTCAACTTGTTATTATTTCTTTTTTTTAACTGGGGCACACATGTAGTTGTAAAGGAGGAAACGCATTGTTCATTTTTTTATTACAAAAGGGAATATATTGCTCAAGATACTAGTAGAACGTGAGAGCTGAAGATGCGCAACAGAAAAAGATGAAATCATGGACAGGTGGAAAGGGCGCCAAGAGGCAAGAGGGTGGGAGCAAGGCACAATGATGGCTGCAAGGCACAGCCCGGGCCACGAACTCCAGTCTTTCACCGCCTTTCTATGGCACACCTTGCCCGACAGTCATCGATCAGTCCAGTCTTCTAGTGGGTCCTTGCTTACTCTCTGGCTTCCTCACTTCAGATGAAGCATGGACATGCGTGGGCTGCACAACGGTGAGTCCATCAGTCACACCTGTCATTATCTTGAGAGGCGTTAGCAGCAAGGAGCAGTGCCCGAGCCTGCAAAACGGTGACAGGTTTTTACTGGACAACAACAACAAAGGGCGTTGGAACGACGCATATATATATATATATATATATATATATATATATATGCATAAACGCAAACCTTTTTTTAAAAAAAAGGAGTATATAGTACAAGCACCACACAAATTTCCTAGGACAATAACGCAATACTCCGTCAGACTTTGCGACCAACGAACATGCGATCACCCAGAAAACCCTGCTTCTATTTTCGCTTTTGCAGGGCATCACCCGGCCGGCCTGAAATGTCTTGGTCCATTAAGATTTTATCACGTACTTACTTCTGGTCCTCCAAAATCGCTATCGAGGACAACCAGAATTTGAAGAAGGAGCAAATGGCATGAAATGATCCTGCTCTTGCTCTTCCGGTCCTCCAAATGGGAGTGTCGGCACTGGACACAGAGGAGTGCATGCCGCCTTCCGCGACACCAGTTCCTGTCAACCATGCATGCACGTCAGGTTGCCGCTCAATGCATCAGCGCTTCTTAAGAAGAAAAAGAACATTGAATTTTGTCTTCTTTTTGAAACCGAAAACATGGATTTTTGTTGGGCATTCAGATCATACGATTCGGCTGCAACGATTGGTACACAAAAAAAAAAATCGTGTTCAGTTTGTTAGTACTGGATTGGACCGGCGCCAAGAATAGACACGTCGCAGCCAGCATTCAAAATCATACTAGTAGTTCTGTGGTGTTCGTCGTCTATGTACTGTATATATCATCATCATCATCATCATCATAGTGCAGGATTGTTTGTGGCAAACCAATTTTTTCTGAAGGAAAAATGTCAGGTGCTCCGTCTGTTCATTAACAAGGAGCTTACTGGGCAGACGTACAGTGCAACTGATTATCAGGCTTGTCAAGGTGAGCTCAATCATTACTGAAACAGGACGAGGTGCTTAACAGCGTGGCCGCGTCCGGTCCGTCCCTGTCTTTTGGCTCGTCCAGTCCCTGCCGCGTCCTGGATTCTCCTGACGGCCATGGACGCGTGGTGGTCCACGGACCACGGGCGGCGCTGGGCAATCAGTTCGCCGTCCGGGTGGGTGAGGCCGGCGGTCCGGCCCGGCACCCCATCGGGGGCAGCAGCTCTCGGTGGCGCACATGCCCCCAGGTTTGTCTCGGCGTGCCGACGACACGGAGAGCCTGCCTGCTTGACCCAGAGACCGGACCCCAGACCTGTGTTGTGTTGTGCCTGTCGCCTGAGCCGTTGCCACTAGTCCGAATTCTCTCCGGTAGAGAAGATAGTTCAGATAACTGTACTATGCTACAGCAAAAAATATGAGTGACAGAGCAGCACCTTCTCGTATCAAATATACTGTTCGTCGGTTTTACCTGTTCGCTGAAGTACTGTGGTATGCGATCTGATTCGTTGTTTCTTTGATCCAACGGCTGAAAATCCATCTAAATGCCGGCTACAGTAGCTCCTCCGCCGTTAGACTTCAACTGGAGAGGATTTTGATCCCTTCGCACAGAACACAGGTGCCACTGTTCAGGGGACACAGGGCACGTCGCCTCTATCGCGTACCCGGACACTGGGACACATCGTGCGTCGTCGATCCGTACTGTTCCGCATTATCAAGTTGGGTTTCATGAACCTGAGAAGGAAAGATGTTGGCCGATTGGGACAGCCACGTGGCATTAAGAGTTGCTCCATCCTTGCCAAGTGACAAATACTCCTAACAGCTAGTACTTGAACCTTCTCGCTTCTGGCACTCCAGAAATCCATCTCGACAAGACACCAAGCGCCAGACAGCAGATACAATTGTCAACGTGATGGATGCAGATTCCGTTCAAAAACAGTGCTTGATGAACAAAAGTTCCCGGGAAAAACGGTACATGTCTCAGGACAACGAGTACAGGGCAAAAAGAACAAGAAGAAGCTAATACGGCCGGTACCGCCGACTATGGCTCCCTTCACCGCCTCTGCTACTACTATCTCTTCGATCGCCTCCTCTACGGGCTGGGGGCGGCGGGGGCATTCCACCAGGTTGTTGCCTATCAATCAACAAGAGAACAGGTTCTCAGGCACCGCACACATGGCATCTGTGCCCTGCTGGATAAACAGTTGAGTTGTTGCTGAGAAAGGCTTACAGGACGTAGCCAACACGACCATCGGGAAGAACCATTGGTACCATCCTCATACCAGAAGGTGCTGGTCCCCTGCCATAAATCATGGGCTGCCAAAGAATATGTGATGTGATTATGTGAATAAAGCAAGTGTTGCAGTCTTTGATAGTCTGGTTGCCTAACTGTTTGCTCGGCTTACCTGGTTGTAGGCAGGGTTTCCACCTCCATAAGCACCATATGGGTCTCCCATGTAACCACCGTATGAAGGAAGAGGATATTTAGGACCTCCTCCAGGCCTGTGTGAATTCTCAGGTTTCTTATCTGACAATGGTTTGGCCATGGATACTTCCAGTACTTGACCTGCGTTTTAGTCGGTCCAAGGTTGACTCCCAGACGCATTTGAGGTTGCAGTAAGCAACTCCATCGATTAAAAAAACTTTTACTATAAGAGATCTAAACTTACAAAGTCCTTGTGCAAGAGTGCTATGCAATTGAACTGCAAACTTAGTTGCCTATGTATGATTCAATTATTAAAAAAAATCACATGTGTCTTACTCTTACAACTAAAACATTAACGATTTATTAGACAGTGGATGAGGAAAAAGAGGATACTTTACCATCAAGTTCATATTTTTCGCTCCCTCTGACTGCCTTGAGCGCGCTTGACCTTTCAGCAAAATGAACAAATCCAAAATCCCTCTTTTGCCCAGCTTTTCCAGGGGGCAAAACGACTTTTGTGACCTCTCCATGCTTCTCAAACATTTCCTTGATCCTCTCTCTGGAAGCATCCTCAGGTAGGTTCTTCACATATATAGTCTTCACCTGAGGATCAAAATGAAATTGTTGTAAATATTCCATGGACTTGGCACAACAAGATGGGACTATTGCTGATTTTAATATCCATGTATAAACAACTTTCTGTCTAATTTGCAGCTATCCAGATTCCAGATCAGTAATAACATGGTACATTGGTCTTAATATCTATACAGAAGTCCTATTTTCCAGCTGCCTAATAGCTATACAGAAGTCCTTTTTTCTGTTTTTTTTTTCTCTTTTCTTCTCTTCTTTTTCCCATCGTTTCCTCATTTTTTTTATAAAAAAAATCCTTTGTGGTTTATCTCTTGGGGGTTTCATCTCTAGCCTACCCCAACTTGCTTGGGACAATAAGGCTTTGTTGTTGTTGTTGTTGCTGTAATTTTCCTTTTCATTTATATAGGTATAAGAATGCATTTCCCTCATGAAAACAAAATGGATGGCATGTTTCACTCAATTGAGGCTTGAGCTCAAATAAAGAAGGATATGTAATCCAGTCTACCTCTACATAAGGATGCATTAACTCAGGTAGCGCCAACAGAATCAATAGGGGAACTAGTAAAGCCTGTTTGATATTCACCATTTTGGGAACATGGTTGCATTGGGTTTTACTCAGTAAAACTATCAGTTCTAAGTTTCAGGAAGAGAGCAATGCATGTGGCTGCTAAGTCAACTGTAGGGTTAAGTGCTGAGAGACCTTGAGAAGTAGTACTAACATTCTCACAGCAAGATTTCACGTTTGCACCAACTCCCAGGTCCTATATATGTAGAGCGAGATAATATTATATAGCTTACCACTTAAATTCTTAAAACTAATGTCTTATCTTTTGGAGGACTAACATTTACAGTGGCTGTTTTGGTTGGCTAAATTTGCATAAATCTATCCAGTTGGGAAGATTGCTACTCCTACAAAGGACGATAAACTGTTAAAACAAAATTTCCTAGAACAAAAGTAAAATGTGCAGTTTGGCCTGCTGTTGGATGAACTATCAATGAGCAATATTCAGCAATGAAAAACATGCTGTGCAATCTCTATGCAAGTTACGAAGGAATTTCAGCAAAGGTAGCCGCTACAGAACCTCTCATAGTTAATTCAATCATACAAAGAGGTTTGCATTTCAAAGTTCTTTATGATCCGTAACCGCATATAGGTACAACAACTAGCATACGTGCAAACTCAGTTTTGCAATGTACAGTACCTACCTGAGCAGCTGCAGATGAAGAATCTGTTGAACCCTTAGGTTCTGCCCAGCTGACTGTCAATTGACTTCCATCAACCTTGAAGTTTGGCGATGACAGTTTTTGTCTGGCATAATCCGCGCAGGCATGGTTATAATATTCAACAAAGAGGAACCCACGGTTACGGCTGGGGTCATGCTGATCCTGTAGGACAAAATGTCCATCAGCAGTTCAGTACACCTAGAACCTTTACTGTCAACAGAACAAAGGAATCATGAAATCACCAAAAAGCACCTTGAACATCTCGATGTTCACAACACCTGGCCCCTTCTCAAGGATTATGTTTCTCAGCTCGTCCTCACTTAAACCCTTGGGCACATTTCCAACGAATAGCCTGTGCTTTGCCTGTGACAATGAGCATCGCAAAGTCCTCCCCTGCACCAAATGTAAGCAGCTAAGCACACCACATATGACTCAACTCCCATGATACATTACCAGCTAAACGATCAAGAGAACCAGAGTACCTTGTAATCCTTGTCTTGTACATCCTCGATAGCACGCTGTGCGGAGTCCTTGTCGGTGAACGTAACAAAAGCGAATCCCTTGTTCTCCTTAGTTTCCTTGTCCTTCGTCAACCTCACCTGGCATTCCAACACACAGCGATGCGCATCACCTTACAAATTACAATCCGGCCAGCTTATATGGAAAACAGCTGAGAGTTTCAAGATACCTCCTTTATTTCTCCAAAAGGCTCGCAGAGTTCTCGGAGGTCCTCCTCGGTGATGTCGCGGGGGAGCCCGCCAATGAACACCTCGGACCCGTGCGGCGGCAGCGCGAGCAGCTCGTCCCACTTCTTCCTCTCCTCCTCGTCTTCAGGCCCTTGAGCTCCCCTCTTGTCCGGTGCACCGTCGCCGTCTCCCGTGACCGGTTCATCGCCCTCAACCGCCATCCCGGCGTCATCCTCCCCACCAGCGTCGCCATCGGCCTGCTGGTCCTCATTCTCATCGTCCTCCACCGGCTCCTCCGAGTCGTCGCGGCGGCGGCGGCGGTACCCGGCGTCGTCGTCCATGATGTCATCGTCCCCCTCAAGGTCCAACTGCTCCTCCGGCTCCTCCGACGGCTGCCGATTCGACATACCGATGAAACCCTACCCCAGAACCAGTAACGGAAACAATAAATAAATAAATAAAACAGGGAGTGGATCAGCTAAGTGAAATCATAGAAGAAGTGTTAAGAGGGCAAATAGTATCGACGCGAGCTAGGGTTCCGCTACCAACGAGAGAAGCAGGGAGTTGGGAAGGATCAGCAATCCAACGCCAATCGATGCGACGCGCCGGCGGGGCTAGGCAGCTGCCGTTCTTCTTCTGCGGTGGGAGGAGGATGAGGCTGGCGGCGGCGGAGCTGACTGACTCAGGTGCGCGATCCAGGTTGAGCCTTGAGAGAGGATCATGCGGCTATGGGCCAGATTATGGGCCCATCCCATTCCAAAGTGATGAGGCCCGATCCTAAAAATAACTGACGCCCAATCTTTTTTTTTTTTACATCTTCACTGTAACAGTTTTTTTTTCACAGATTTTAGTTAAAAAACACAACTAACCAAAATAAATATATAAGATGTAAAAAAAGCTGTTCAAAAATAAAACAAATTCGTTCCAAATTTTAATATTAGAGCCTGTTTGACATGGTTGAAACTTATAAAAAATCCAACTTGTCTCCGGCTGCCAAAAAAGGGTAGCTGCTGAAGAAAGCGGTACAAAAATAAGCGGCCCGTTTGGGAGATCCGATTCTTTAACGCAGAGAAGAAATCGGAAGAGCGGAGGCACGGCACAGGAGTCTCGAGCTTCGGCGGAGGGGTTACAGCGGAGGCGCTGCGCGGCCAGAGCGGCGCCGGCGTGAATTGAGCGGAGGCTGCCCGGCCAAAGCGGCACCGGCGCGGCCCTACTGGCGATGGCACAAACCCAACGACGACGGCACGAATCGAGCGGATGTTGCGTGGCGCGGCTTGACCGGCGATGGTGCACACCGACAGACGGAGACGTCGACCGAGCGGCGGAGGCGCGGCCCGAGTGGCGCCGGCACGTGCGGCCTGAGAAAAATTGCTACGTGCCGCGCGGCTTGGCGGCAGAGGCGCGGCCCGAGTGGCTTCGGCGGTGAGCACGCAGGTTCTGTGGTGGCGGGCAGCTCCAGCACGTGCGTGCTCCACGGTGGGCACGCAGGCGGCTCCAACGAGGGGCACGAGGACGGCTCCGACAAGCAGGGCGGCGGGCAGCTCCACGACGGCCAGCTCCATCCCACATCCGCAAAGAAGCGCAAGAAGCGGGTCCAACGCCGCATTCGCTTCTCGTTGCTACTTCCCTCTTTAAATATAAACATTTTTTATTTAAATAAAGTTAACTTTTTTAACTTTGATTATTAGTAATATAAAATTAATAATATTTTATCATATATAAATTATGTTATTAGATTCTTCATAAAATATACTTTCATAATATATAATTTTTTATATTAAAAATTATTTAAATTTATAGATATTATTAATTAAAATTGATAATATTTAACTTTAACTTTTAAAAATTTGCTTATATTTGGAACGGAAGGAGTATTGAATTGAAGAAGCGCTGGTTGTTCTCTACGCCACTCGAAAAGCGAGACGTTTCGTCAACCATTGTTGAAACGCACCTTCACAGGCCGCGTCAAACACGGCCTTAGTATAGAAAAAAAAAAAAACACATACGGGCATGCAGCATGCGCGTCACGCATTCAACAATGTTGAGATGTATTGCATTTACTTTATTTTGATTAAACACGGCACTAATATTTCCAATGGATAAAACAAATTTTTTGTGTTATTTCGTCGTGAGATACTATTTAAACTGCAGAGAATTACTCCGAAACAACCTTATAATATTGGATTATTTATTAAGCATATTCTTGATGATAATTATTGACTCCTACAAAATAACAAACTGAGTGTGAGTATTTTTTTTTAATTCTTTACCATTATATTTAAGATTAAATTTTTGCTACAGTTATTGAAGAACAAAAAGAATAAGTATAAAAAATATACTTATATTTGTTCAAAATTTTTTAAATTACATCAAATTTTAGATATGATGCATGTAAATTTTGAATTAATTTGTATTTAACTTTTTATGGTGAGAACTCAAATTTCAATATTAATATATTATTGGTGTTGGGATTATAGTATTAAAAGACATCATCATCATCAACCACTTATTTCTACTTTTTAAAAAACACATATTTTCTTTTCTATGTACACCTAAAAAAAATTTCCAAACAAAAATGAGTTAATTACGTGCACAAGGAAAAAATATATTCAGAGTTATTTTTTTTTATAAATCTGATAAATGAAATCTCCTCACAAACACTCTTATTTATAAATTTGATAAATCTGACAGACGAACTCTTCTGGATCTGTGAGATCTTTAGGCCAACAAAGATCATAGTTAGTTAACAAAATATAACTACAAAATAAATATATGAGATTTAAAAAAAGTATTGAAAAACAAAAAAAAATTCATTTTAAGTTAATTTTAATATTAATGATGAAAAAGGGAAACTTCAAAATTTTAATATTAATATATTATTTTCTTAAGTTAATATTTTTTTAAACCATAGCGTTAGCACAGGTATCGGAACTAGTGTAAATAAAGACAAATGGCCACATGTTCGGAAAAAAAATTTAAACAAATTATTGCACTGAAAATAACTAAAATAAATTGTTATTTGAAAGATAGTTTTTCTGTGATTCGTAAATGAAGTCGTATGCACGTGTATTCAACTATTTATTCAGACATGCAAAAATAATAGTGTAGTTCATATAATATAATTTAAAAAACAATACTAGTACATCCTACAGGTATTAACTCTTAACAATGATACCACCTCTCAAATGCAACAGGTACAAAACTGTTCAAACAAGCCTGAGCCAAACAAGATCATAATCCCTGCTGAGGAACACAATCATCCATCAGAGATTACATTACATGATAGCTACGCCAACCATCTTGCACTCCACGTTTGCACAATAAAAGGAATAGAAATCCACCTCGACAGCAAATTAGGCAGCAACGGAAGTATTGAAACTTTAACTGTTATTTTCTAGGTGAAGATCAAAATGCAATGTTGCTAATGTGCCAGATCCCAATATAACACGCACCATAAGTTAGCGCTAGGTACACTCAGTTCAGAACTCATCATCAAGCTAGGCATATCTACAATACACCGCCTATTTATTTAAATATACTCTGACGAAAATTTTCATCCTATCTCTAGACAAGAGTTTTCATCTTACGCTTCAGCCACAAAGTCCTAACATCTACAGATAGCGTAAGAAAAATCTCCCTGTTGCTTGGTTCCAAGAAGACATCCGGCGCCAGCGACTTCTCAATCAGCGAAAGTTCTGACATGGCATTCATCACCTCAATACACCGTGGGATGCTGAACCGGTACATATGCCTCTCTGGCTTCTTATTGTTTCTCTGGAACTTGATAACATTATGTCCTTCCATGGCATCAGAGATTCCATCCTCGCTGCGTTTTCTTGAGAAATGCCATTGTTCTCTCCGTGCTTCTTCACCAGGCCTCCTGGTGAGCTGAAATGATGACGACTCAGGCCGCACTTGAGTCAGTGGTTTCGGGTATAAATGGCCATTCATAGTCTGGATTTCAACCCCAACTTGTGTCTCCTGTTGGAAAGAAGACTCTCTAGATACTGGAGATGGAGGGATGGGTGAAAGTGTGCGATTCATGTAATAATCATCTTCATCATCACTTGAATCAACTTCTGTCCCATTCCCTTCATTCAGGGTAGGTGGCGCAACAAAACTACTATTACCATCAAAAATAATACTACCTGCAGAATTTTTTTTTAAAAAAGAAAGAGATATTTTAGTTCCAGGAACATGTTGAAATTGCAACTTCAAATCAAATTGGCTTCTTCCATTAGGGAGCCAATGGCAGACAATGCCATCATCGAAAATATTAATACAGCAATACTCAGCCTTTTACCCTAACTCCTCTTAATACAAAAATTGAACACTATCATAACATAGCCCAACATAGTGGTCCTGTCTTGCATGTAGGCTATAAGATATACCTCACGTCACCCTTGCAATTTTTTCTCGGTCAACACAATGAGATTGGAGGCCACATTGTGCGAATGGCTCCATGATCAAGTTAAACCCATTTTGGGGAAAGGAGGAAAATCTAGTGGTTGGCTCTTATTCCAAGTCGTAGTAATGGTTCTAGGATATGAACTTCACTATTCTAGTGGTAAAGGATAACTAGAAGGTCACCCTGTACCTCTCAATGAAACACAATTTGTCCACCACAATAACAGTCATGGGAGAGCGGCGTTGGGGGTTCATAAAAATATTTCATTCTACATCTGTCCTAATTGCTCTGATACAAACGATTATGTATCAGACAACCATTTCTAAGGAAAATAACTGTAACTCACCGAGGAAGAAACGAAAATCATTGTACTTTATATAATGAATCAGTCCTATGAAAAACATACTTCACCTTGCACACCCTCTGACGGACGGGGACAGGTGGTTAAACACTAACTTACAGTAACAAATTCTATCTAGTACTCCCAATGACACCAATCAAGTTATGGCATTCAGTTCCAGTCTCATATCATCACAAAAGGAAAGTCCTAGGAAATTAGGAATACTAGAACAAGCAACTGATAGAAGGGTATATTGTTTTGGAATATAGTCAAGCAATGACAATCGCAAGAGCAACTGCAAAAAACTATCCTGTTGACAGTTAAGGTACTTGTGCGATTAATGTACTGAACTATTGAGTTAACCCATGCACCTAATACAAAGTAACTAAGCTGAAACCAGGTTTCACTCCACGCGCCTTACCTTTTCTCCCAAACGGGTTCTTACAATCCTCGCACTTACAGTTGATTGAACACCCTGCTCTCCCCTAGAGATAAGAAGAATGTGTATCCACAGTCACGAGGTGATCCAAGATAAAAAAGCAAATTGAGAGAATAAGACTTGAATAACCTGGTAGCAGTCACAGTACTTCTTAAGGCAGCCTGACTTCTTGCAGTTGCATTTTCTTCTAAAAATATCCATTGGGGATCTTAAAGGTAGTTCCTGAAGATAAAAAATAAAATTAGCAGGGTCATCAGAAACGAAAGTACTGTGCCTACATAGATATAAATAAGGTCATGCAAGAAGAAATTTATACCACTAAATCTTGACCAGCCTCTGATGTTTGCGCAAATTTCAGAGGAAGAACTGGTGCAATTGCACTCCCTGGCTTGTTGTGACAAGGTTCGCATCCACATGATTCAGTACAATGTGTGCCAGAGGCAAAACACACGCAATAGCTGTTACAACACAATGCAAACAGTAATTACAAACAAATGGAGAAGAATACGGCAAGCCCGGAGGAACAGAGGAAGCGAAACTCACAGCTTGAGGCACCTGGACTTCTTGCAGCTGCAGCTCTTGCTCCCGTCCCCATCCTCCGTCCTCCTCCTGGTTCAGCGAGAGAGAGAGAGAGGGGGTGAGAAGCAGCGGAACGCACGCGACGTACCAAAAGAGGAAACCGAATGGCGAAGCCGGAAAGGAAAGGAAAGGGTGGGAGGGGTCGCGGACTTCTTCCTCCTGTCGAAGCTCCCGGTCGCCTCCGCCTGCGGCGGCGGGAGACCCGCCGCGGGGACGAAGGACTCCGGGCCTGGCGTGGCGTCGGAGGCCGCCGTGGGCGGGACGGGCGCGGGGGCAGGGGTGGGGGCCGGGGCGGGAGGAGGCGGGGGAGGCACGGCGCGTTCGGCGTCGTCGGGATCCGATCCGGCAGGCTCTGGCTCCAGAGCCTCCGGGACGTCCTCCGCCACCTGCGGATCGGGGGCCGGCTCCATGATCGGCGAAGGCGAGCAGGGACGCTGGGTGGGATGGGAGGGAGGGAGGTGGCGCTGGCGCTGGCGCGGCCCGTGTGTACACGGGTCGGAAGGGAAGAGTGCAGTACGTGCGAGGGGGTGGGTTAGAAGGGGAGGCAAGCGACGGGGTGAATCGGACGGCACAGGAAGTCTTTACGATATGTGCGTGACAGATGGACGGTTCCTACTGGCGGTTTCTCCATTGGATCCGTTTCTTTTTCTTTCTTTTTTTTTAAAAAAAAGAAACCGTTGGATCCGTTTCTTTGTACTGTGTAATTGGTGATAAATTACTTCCTCCTCCCATTCATGAAAATCTACTGCCTCCAAATGGACGCGGCTCCTCTCCTACCACAGCTTTCTATCATGCGTACTCACAGATGCATAGGAGAAGAGAATTCGTGATTTTGAGTGTCTGTTTGGTGTGTGAAAAAAATATCTCAAATGCATATTCAGATGAAAAAAAAAACCGATAGTGCCATTCTCTTTTGCATTGCGTGTTACGTTCTACCATTTCCTCGAACGGAAACATGTCACCGACGCGTCTCCCTTGCTAGTCCTTTGGACCGCGCTTGTGATGTGATCATGACTGATATGGATCATCTCTTCGCGTGCAATCTCCGGAAGATTGTGGTGGTGGGCACTGATAATTTGACATTATTATGATAAGATACCAATGTACGCAAAAACAAAACAATGTGTAGAAAGGGGAAGAACGAAATTTTAAAAGTGCACGCATCAATGCCGAGCTAGTGAATGGTGATTGTGAACGAAAATTTTCGTCCAGGGGCATGTCGCTGTCGACTGTAATGTGCCCACACATATTCTAGTTATCACATTCTTTTCTGCACCGTACAGTAATTTGAGGGGGGGGGGGGGCCTAATGATTTAATAATTACTTAGAGGCTAAACAAATATTTTATTGGATGATGAACAAACAATTAGTTCTGACTAATAATTAGTCAGCCGCATCTAAACATGCTTTTAATCTTATCACCTGTAAGAATAATGAAAATATAGGTCACTGAATCTGTAAATTAACAGTTTTTGACTCGAGACTATTATCAATTTTTGTTTCGCCAGCCATAGACCCAAATTGCAAATTTTTTTTGAGAAAATGAACGCAAACTGCAATTACGAGGTCTAATAGATTATAGAATTCTTGATACCTCACCTATCAGACAATAACGGTAGAAAAATATCAATACATTATCGAATACATCTGACAAATCGGTTCTCGTTGTTGCCATTCATCTGCTAATTTATAGAAAGAATGAGAAATTTTAAATTTTAATATTAACTTACTGTTTTTTAAGTTAATTTTTTTAGTCCGTAGCGTTAGCACGGGTATCGAAACTATATTAAAATAGATGTGTTGATTGGATCATAGTGCATATTGATACATGTGCAGGATAGAAATATACTTAAAATTAAATTTTTGCTATAATTATTGAAGTACCAAAATAATGAGTGTAAAGAAAATATCAGAAAATTTTAAAGTGCATCAAGTTTTAGATATGATGTATGTAAACTTTAAGCTTTTATCATGGTGATGAATAATTAAAAATTTATAATTTTAATTTTAATATATTATTTTTTATTTAATCTTTTTTCTTCGATCGTAGCGTTAGCACGGAGCTATTTATGATAAGATTAGACACAATGTATGGAAAACAAAAACAATTTGTAGAAAGGGGAAGGAAGAAATTTAAAAAGGGCACGCATCAATGCCGAGGCCGAGCTAGGGAATAGTGATTGTGAATGAAAATTTCCGTCCAGGTGCATGTCGCTGTCGAGTGTCAAGTGCCAATACATATTCTAGTTATCACATTCTTTTCTGCACCATACAGTAATTTGCAAGAGGGGAAAATTGTCTAAAACTTGTATGATCTCGCAATGAAATAGAAACCTTAGGTGCGATCCTACAAGCCTTTTACACAATATTTTGAATTAGTTTTTTTCTAAATATAATTTAAAAACAAGTTTTTTGAAATCACCGGGCGAATTCTCACTGAATTTTTTGGGTCTCGGTTTACTTTTTCTTCCTTCTGAGGAAGAAATTTCATAGGAATTAGTTTAATTTAAAAAAATATATATAAGAAACGAAAAAAAAAAGAGGTCTTAAAATAATCCAAACAAGACGAAGCAGGCCCAAGTGATCTGCCCCATCTAATAGTTATCGGCCCAGAATAATTTCGAATGATCACCAGCCCATTTAACAGACCTGCCGTCCTGCGTAAGCTGCGGAATAATTAGCGGCAACCTCCCCCATTTTTTCCCACAACTCCTAGTTTTCCCTCCCACAAGGCAGAAACCCCTACCGAGAAGAAGGCCAGAACCCCAACTCAAATCCCTCACTCACTCCGATCGCCGACAGGCGGCGGGCGATGGCGCCCATCAGCATCGACTGGGAAGAGGTGTTCGCCGCCCGCGACGACGGCACGGATTTCTGCTTCACATCTACCTCCTCGCCGGCGCCGCACGCTCGGTCTGGGGCGGCCAGGGGGAAGCAGAAGGGGGACACGCCGGGGCTGCGCCGCGTGCAGACACGCTTCGGCGGGATGCAACGGGACAGCGGATCGGTCGAGCTCGGTCGCCGCCCTCGCGCGCTGCTCGAGCCCCTCAAGGTTTGCCTCGCCTCGTCTCCCCTCGCCCGTGTGGCTGTTTCCGATTGGACTTCTCTGCTGGGTTACGGCGATTACAGTTGTGTTAGTGTATTTGTAGGCGTTGGTGCTGACTCTCGGGTTGCTGTTGTGCATTGTGTGTTTCTCGGGTGTGTTTTGTTTGTTCCCCTGTTTTAGGCTCACATAGGGGCTCGTTTTTTCTGCAGGATGCAGATGATTCTGGGCATGATGCTCGTGCCGCCGGGCTCAATGTGTATGACTGGCGTAAGATTTTAACCCTTTTAAATTCCACCAGTTGCAAGAGATGAGATGATTAGGTAAACTTTGTAACAATGATGTTGATTAGTGAATTTGTTGCTGAGATGCATGCTCCCTGTTTGCCGGTAGAGATCAGAATAAAAGGCCATTAAATCTGCAGCAATTTAATTTGTTGTTTGACCTTACATTTTAAGTTAGTTTTATATTACTTGAAACATTGTCATGTTAGATTGCATAGCTAATGAAGAAAATTAAAAATTTATTAATTGACCGGAGGATGCAAGTATACTGAATGCACGGATGTGCATTTCCTGTTGTCTTTCAATATTGCACTTTCTCAATTTATGAGTAAAAGCTTGATTTACTGTAAGCAAAATTTTCATGTGCGTTGACTTTGTAGGTCCTGAGGATGCGGCAGGGGAGCATGTATCTCGTAAATACTGTGCAAAGGAATCACGTGTTCAGTCTGGAAAAAAGAATTATCACCGGGTATCTTGTAGTGCCTTTTTCCTTGCTATATCAATTGGAAATTAGGATGAGTAAGATTTCAAATGCAGCTGGAAACAAATAGTGGAAGAAGGCCAAGGCCTGTTGGATCTGGAGAAAGGAAGCCTATACCAGTGGATTTGATGTACTCAAGCACACCATGTTCTGCATCTTTTTCTGGGCAACAACAGAGCGTCCATGCTACTGAACCGGAGGAGGTTGATCATGAAAAAGTTTGTTGGAGGCAAAACCATAGTTTCAACAATTTTTCTAAGAGGCAGGCATCCTTTTCTATTGAACTTTTATGGGTCATTTAAATACCCTTTCTAGCTTCAGATAGATTCCACTTGTTACTGAATCGTATGAATTTTGTTGGTGCGTTATGTGCAACTTACAAATCTTAGTAGGCTTGCTTCTTGATTGTAATATTAAGATCCTGACTTGTGAATGTACGTCATATCACTTTAATTAATGTAGAGTTCTGTTTGTGTATTTTCTAAGGCCATGCTGGTGAGCAAATGTTTTAGAAATGAAATTTCGTTCTATATGCTTTTTTAACGCTAATGCAAGCATGGTTACCTTTTCTTTTTGTCTTTTACTTTTTTTTGTGTACGTATGCACTATTTGAACAAGTATATCAATGCTTTATTCAGGATGTCGTAACAGACATTTGCCACTAACGGGAACTCGTATTATTTGAAAATCTTCTCATTTTTTCCTCAATGATATTGTAAGATGCATTTCATAGCATGCACATATAGTATATTACTTTATTGAATTTTAAAGTATCTGTTCTTAGTTTCTTTGCAACTCTTCTGTGTAGGAGGAAGGAACAGCATCTGGATTCATCTTCTGTTTTTATTGGAAAGGTTAGTACACTGACAATCATCTATAGCAAGAAAGTACTATGCTACTATTCTGTTAGGTTCTTATTCCATATTAGTTAACTCTTTAGCTTGGAAAAAGTGTATTATATTGTTAAATCTTCATACTTGTAAGGGCAGCCCGGTGTATGTAGCTACCGCTTGCGTAAGGTCCGGGGAAGGGTCCTACCACTTTGGGTCTTTTTGTACATAGCGTTTCCCTGCATTTCTGCAAGAGGCTGTTTTGTAAGAATAGAAAAAAAATTGAGCAAAGCTGTCTAATGCTTAAGACATCTCCTTTCATTGTTGATTGCTGGTTACAGTCTAGACAACAGAGTGTTTGGAACCTCTCCTTAACCTACAAGGGTGTACTTCCCTGTAATATACTTCCCCATCATGTAGACAACAGGGTGTTTAGATCCTGTTCCTAACCATCATGGGTGCAATAACTAGAAATGTACTTCCTTAATAATTGGTCTGATTGCTCAGAAATGCCTATGATATGTAAATTTGGTCTAGAGCAAATTTGATCTTACATGTACTAAAATGGGTTGCCTAAAAGGCTGAAGATGTGGTTCTCCTGGATGATGAAGATACACAACTGGATGAAAAAGTGGACAGTAGGATTCCTAACAAACAGTAAGTCTTCTAACAATATTTTGTCATGTTTTCTGCTAGGTAAGAGATTTAATTATGTTTGAAATGTAACTATTCTGTTTTCAGGATTGAGCCAACGATCTACTATCCATCAAGGTAAATATTATGTGTTCTTTCACAACATCATGAATTATTGTACCAGGTATATATTATTTACTTCTGTTGTTGATGCTACATTTGAGCAGAGATGATCCCGAAGCTGTGGAGCTGTCTGGCTCGGATATTACATGCCTTAAACCTGGAGTATATTTGTCCTCACCTGTGATAAACTACTACATCCAGTAAGAATGTCTTGATTTTAAGTTGTAAATTTCTGTCGTTCTACTCTGATATTTTCCTTGTTTGGGGGAACTGTTAACTGTCTTATTGACTTATCTACTGTTGCTTGACATTGAAATGCCTTAAACATTGTCTAGTTATTTGCCATGATATTGCTTATCTGAATAAAACTGTTGACATTTGAAGCCAACAAAATGTAAATAATCTATTAGCAGATAATCATGAAATCTACTTATGTGAAGCACTTTTTGAATTCTGATGATGCTTGAATTGATATTGTCGGTTAATTTTTTGTATGGCTTTGCTGTGACAGGTACATAAAAAGGACCAGATTGCCAAAAGAGGACAAATTCTACATATTTAACACATATTTTTATAGCAAGCTTGAAGAAGCTTTGGTTCGGCCGGTATAATCTTTTTTTCTTTTGAAAATAGATGGTATAATCTGTTGTATCATGAAGTATTTTTAGCTATACCTTTCCAGTCCAGTGCCTTGTATGTCATTACGCAGAATGGGTAATTCTATTGTTGTGGGTGTATACATTACTGCTGTGTAGTAGAAGGTTCCTGTTTTCTCTAGCTAAGTAAACGAGTCTCCATTTTTTTTGTAGCAAATCAGGGGAAAATTAGCATTTTTCCCAGTGAGAAAATTGGCAGGCTTTAGGTTTAGCACCTATTTTCCTTTTGTACCGTATCTCAGTATCTGATTCATCTACATTGTTTCACATTTATTTTAGAAACTTCACTATCACTATTTTGAGTGAAATCCAATCATGAATTATATTTATATATATTTATATATATACTTTCTGTCAGAAATTTAACTTCTGGAGTTGACTTCTATCATGTAATGTTGCCTTAAGGCTTCTATTACTATTCTGTTGATGCATTATCTTAATATTTAGTGGTAGTTATATAAACTACAGCATTTGTGTATGTGTTTGATCCTTATTATGTTTTATACTGGCATACATGATAATGTTGGATTGAAAATTTACGGTTTTTTTTTGGTGTGTTCTAGAATGGTTTTTTGAAGTTGAGAAGATGGTGGAAAGGTGTCAATATATTTCAAAGAGCTTACATCATCTTGCCAATCCATGGGATGTAAGTAGTTACTGAATCCTGGATTCTCACCACATTTTACTCTATAAACTATTTTGACTTGCATGTAGCCACTATTAGTCTGTTGGGATGCCGACATGCACATGCATTGTCTGACTCAGAATGCTTAGGATGCACAAATTACATTGTACATGCTTTTGAATGTGGCTTGTCAGTTTTTTTTTCCTAGATGGTTTATTAGCTTATTCTGAATACGATTGAAGCCTTTATCATGTCGTTTGACCAATGTATTGTGTACAGCTTTTTAAATCTTTACCGCTTTGAATTTTTAATCAGGGCACACTGGAGCTTGATAATTATTTGCATCCCTGGAAAGGAGAGTGATTCAGGACCAATCATACTTCATCTAGACTCACTAGGGATGCATTCCAGTACTAAGATCTTTGGCACAGTTAAGAGGTAACCACCAATCTCAAGTACAATTATCTAGCTATATTTTTTCTTCTTCTTGCTATTCAAAGCTGAGGTATTCCAGAATATAATTGAAACAATACCATTAACTGTGGAGCACATATATCATTGTGTTGCAGATACCTTGAAGAAGAATGGCAGCATTTGAAAAATAATCCTCCTCCTGACACGTCAATTTCAGAGTCAGTATGGGAGGATCTCCCAAGAAATATACATACGCAAATAGTTGAGGTACATATAATCTAAGGATTTTTGCCAAGTAACATTCTCAAAAATATTTCAGTGCTGTTATGCTATTTTAATATAAACAATGTTTCAGCATGTGGAGTACATTTTACCACATAATTGTGTGAATGCCAGGTTCCACAGCAGAATAATGCATACGACTGTGGTATCTTCATGCTTTATTACACAGAACGGTTTGTAAGAGAGGCTCCAGAAAGGTTCACAAGAGATAATCTTAGCATGGTTAGTGGTCTCATCTTTTTTATGCACTTCAGTTCTAGAAACTCTTTACCTGTTTATTTTCTGAGTGTTTGGGAGATTTGAATACTGAGTTGGTATTGGTTTAACAGTTTAGTTGCAGTTGGTTCAGTTCTGAAGATGCTTCTGAGCTAAGACCGAGAATACAAGCGTTACTGCTGGAAGAATTTGAAAGTGCCAGGCTAGATTATGCTACATCCGATGCAGCTTCATCTGATGTATCTGATAAAGAAGATATCATTGAGAGTAGAGAATTAGAAGTTACACCTTCTGACAGTCGACAAATGGTCGTAGAGTGTGAAGAGTCTGGATACAGTGGTGGAAAGAACAGTGAAGGCTTAAAGGTTGCAGTCACAGAAGAAGGAAGTGGCGAGTCTGGCGGCACTGGCAACAGTAATTTAGGCACTGCTGAGGTTCCAGCATTAGAGGAAGCAACTACTGTCAGCACCAGACATGATGAGAACGTAGACTGTGTTCTATCAGAAGCAGCTACAGTTTCTGATAACATAAAAGATGAAGAAGACCCTCTGAAAGCATATTTTGACAGCTCCAAAGCTGAAGACGAAGAAGAGTTGGCAATTGTGTCGCCAGACAGATGGATAGTTTTGGACAGCTGCGACAGTGACTCAGATGTTGCGACGACCGTGGATGTTCCGAAGCGAAGAGCGACCCGACAAAATTGCTTGATTATTTGACACGAAGGACCTTGTCCGGTGGAGTACATGTGTTGCATTCTCAGGAAGATGGGAAATAGTGACCGACGTTCATATGCTGTTTTGTGGTGCTTGTTACCATTTGCCAAGTGGGTGGTTTCAGATACTGCCTGGTCGATGTAAGTATTCGACAACACGAAGTAAATGCATCACCACGCCATGCAAGACCTGTTTCATTGTTCTCCACTCTTGCTCGTGGTGGAAGTTTTCTGGTGGGAAGTTCAGGTACATGGGGTTAATAGGTGTACAGTTTATTGGATGACCATATATAGAGTATCGAAAATGCAAGATGTGGAGACTTTTGGACTCCATATTCCTCTGTAAGATAAGCTGTGGAGCCAGTGGCATGTTTCTTTTGTTGGGCAAAATTCGTCTTCATTCTCCTGCAGTTTGATGCCGTTTCTTTTGACGTAAGCCTAGCGTTCGCATGAAGCTGTTTGAGCATAATGCATCATGCACTTTGTAATCTAGATGCTCGCGGAAAGTTCATCAAATTGTACGGTCAAGATTAAGATAAAAAAGGGGACGATTAATTTACAGCGGGATAAGCTTGATCACCACCGCTTTGTCCTAAAGCAAAGCAAGCATAAAACAAAGAGAGGCTGCTAGCTGCACTCTTGTCCTTGTCTAGCTGAGCAGCAGAACCTATAGAAACACGAGGAACAAAATAATCTCTCATATAACAATTCTAATTAATAATAATAGAAGAATCGTCCCAATCAAGTTTGTGTGGAGTGGCTGATAGTGATAAGCAACGTACTCCTATCCTAGATGGTGCTTTCTTGACGCCTCCCTCAAGCGATCCCATGTTGTGGACGAGGACGAAGCGCAAGCCAACGCAATGCTGAAACCAATCGGTGGGTTTCGATGAAACTGTTTGATCCGATTTTATCGAAGGACCGATTTTTGTAAAAAATTTAAATTTTTTTAAAAATTTAAAAAGAATCAAAATACCGAAAATCGGTAGATAAACTAGTAAAATCAGTCGGCTAACCGATGAAATCGATAAATTTCAAATTTTAAAATCTGAAACTGTAAAAACTGAAAAAATATCAATTTGTTTAAATTTTAAAATTTAAATTTAAAACAGTTTTTGACTGTTTTTTTGTTTTTATAATTTTCGTAAAACTGATCTACACCGGTTTTATTATTTAAACAAAATCATAAATCCTGATGCTGACCAAGCTGGCCAGCCGTGAGGATCAGACAGACCGGAGCCGGAGTAGTGCGAGGCAGGCCAGCCTGACGGTGACCTTGCTGCCTGTCCGTCAGAGCTCGGCGCTCCCGTACGCGGCGCACCACCCACCGGTGCCAATGCCGGCGACCTTTTAGAATGCGCCGGTGAGTATCCAGTTGGCCGCACCAATGCACGACAAGACAAACTGCTGACGGCCATGGCAGTTTCGGGTCTCTCTCTCGTACTAGTACGGTGGGTGACGCGGACTGCCAGTGACGTGCATCTTGTCCTACCTAGTGTCCCTGCTGCGGCTGCAACCGGCGTCGCCGTCAGTGGGGTTGGCCAGCTATAGTAGTAGTAGTCGTCGTCTCTCGTTCGGTACAAATCAACAAATTCGGAATGCTGGAGTAGCAGGAGCAGTGAGAGAATTGGCTGCGAGTACTCCTAGATTAGATAGAGGCCATGCCGCATGAAATTGCTCTGCTTGCCACGATACTGACCATTTTTTCTCCTCCCTCCATCCGTTTTGGTGTTAGACACAGAAATTAAGATAAATAAAAAAATGAGATACATTAAAAATAAAGAAGTAAGATATAAATAGAAGATAAAAGTATATAATATGTTTAATAGAGATTTCAACCGCATTAGATGTGGCTCCGGCTGCAAGAGCTCCAACTGTGAAGTCACGGTAGTTCGCAACATCAGCAAGTAGATTTGAATATACTTATATTAGAAAGATAAAATAATAATTAAATTAGAATATATATATATATAGAAGAAACTAAAATAACAGATAAAATAGGACGGAGTAAGTAAAATTAATATGCGCTCTCAAAAAATATGAAAAAAGATGCTGATAAGAACTTTAAAAAGACCTGCCACGTCAGCCGCCGATCCAAAGAAACGCCCCGTCAGCCAGCCTGGTCCAGCTATAAACACCGTTCCCCAGCGCCACCCTGCCTTCTTCGCAAGCCAACATCCCAAAGCTCAAATCCCAAATCAGCGGCAGAAGGCAGGTGAAAGCAGAGGGAGCGGAGATGGTGGGCACGGGCGGCGGGGGCGCGGAGGGGGCGGTGCGGCGGTGGGTGGAGGCCGGCGGCGGGCGGCTGGTGCTGGACGGCGGGCTGGCCACGGAGCTGGAGGCCAACGGCGCCGACCTCAACGACCCGCTCTGGAGCGCCAAGTGCCTCCTCGGCGCGCCGCACCTCATCCGCAAGGCAACCCACTTCCCCAACTCCCCCTGCTAGTCCAGTTTCTTCATTCCGTTCGATTTGATTCCTTCCTTCGCCTCCCTCACCTTCTGGTGATTCGGTTTACCTACCGTGCTGTCCCGTTCTTCCAAGAACTGTTCGGGAACGAACGGCGGGTTGGTCTCAAGAGATCTTTTTTTTTCCACCCTTTCTCCCGGACCGGAACAATTGACGAGCAACTTAGCTCGGTAGTTTAGTACTGTACTAGGATAGCGTTGGTCACAACTCAGTAGTACCTACTGCCCACTACTAGCTTACAAGAAAGTTGGAGTAGGATTTTTCTTGTCCTGGAATGTTGGTAATACGGTTTCATAAATAGGATATTGGAATTGTCCCCACTGTTCCCACTAGACTAGGATGGTGCTTAGTTGGGAACCGGGCAGTACCATGCCTATTTATGTGGACATGAGCTGGATGAAAGTTTACTCGTGCTGCCGAATCACCTTTAGATTCAGGGGTAAAACTCTATGCTCTCTACCGAATTTGGTTATTGTTCTGGAATAAATTTCAAATATGGTGACTGTGCCAGTTGCTGTTTTTGAGCCAACCTGAGCACCATCTTGGAATAGAATTATGTGTTACCTGGCCGTCCAACTTGGCAAATGCTCAGGTCTGATGTAGGTTGTGCTTCAACCGCATCCTTGATTTTTGCAGATCCTGACCATGATCATCCAGCTAATACTGTTTTGTATGATTTTTTTTGATCGGCTGTTTTCTATGAATTACTTGGTGAGGGTTAAGTCACTGTTAGGTGCAAACATGCAATCAAAGTCAAAGCAGACATAAAATGGCGGTTTATTTTGTTCTTTTGTAACTCGTGGCATTCAGTTGTTTACAGGCCCTGAAAATGAAAATTCTATAGTTACCTTAAAAACTGTAGCTGATTTATTTTGAAGTTTTTTTTATTTGAATTGCTATTCTTTCACATGTAAGTAAATTCAGATTATGACATGAAACAGGTCCATGTGGACTACCTGGAAGCTGGTGCAAACATTATCATCTCAGCGTCCTATCAGGTTTCAAGCTGAAACTCTGAACTCTCCAATTTTTGTGTGGTATTCATTTGTGGAGTGCTGTCATGCTGACTGTCATCTTTGGTATCGCAGGCTACTGTTCAAGGGTTTGAGTCAAAGGGGTTTTCAAAAGAAGAAAGTACAAACTTATTAACCACGAGTGTTGAGATTGCAAAGGAAGCACGTGAGGTGTTCCTGAAGGAACATTCGAACCAATCTCCTCCTGTACAAAATCCTATACTGGTTGCAGCTTCTATAGGAAGCTACGGGGCTTATCTTGCTGATGGCTCAGAGTACAGGTAAACAACCACTCAGCATAGAAAAGTTTTTTCACATATTTCTGCTAGGAAGTCACTTTTGTTTTCTATAATTAGTGGGGATTATGGTGAAACTGGTACACTAGAGTTCTTGAAAGATTTTCATCGGCCAAGGCTTCAGGTTCTCACAGAAGCAGGTCCTGATTTGATTGCTTTTGAAACAATCCCCAACAAATTGGAAGCTCAGGTTTACTGCTATGCAATGTTGAGATTTTACTTCACATTTTTTACTGCTTCCTTGTACAGTTGTCTCTGATTGTTGATTATTATGTATTTTAGGCATATGTTGAACTTCTTGAGGAATGCAACATAAATATTCCTGCATGGTTTTCTTTCAACTCAAAAGATGGAGTTAATGTTGTGAGTGGAGACTCTCTTATCGAATGTGCTACTATTGCTGATAAATGTGGCAAAGTTGGTGCTGTTGGAATAAATTGCACGCCTCCAAGATTCATCCACGGACTGATACTCTCCATTCGAAAGGTATCATGTCACACTCGGTTTTATGGCTAAAACCGAATGACTCTTTATGTAGGCCCAGTAATAAGTTTCATACATAAAGTGACTTCATAAATGGTAAAACAGAACAATGTCTCGAATAACTAACTATTACAAAAATAGACTAAGAGTCTTATTAAATTGCAAACCAAACAACGGAAACGAAATGAAAGCTTCTGGGCTCCACAGGCAGTTGACCGAATAGCTCGCCTAGACGTCGGCTCCAGAGTCTTCAAAGTTCTCCCAAGGTTCTCCCTCTACTGAGCAGCAATTATAAAGCCAAGGTTGAGTATGGGATGTATTCAGCAAGTGTGGGAAGCATATGACATGTGGCAATTATCGAAGAACAGGCAATATATGTTTTAATTGCATAAAAGCACACATTAGAGACACACAAATCCTATTAAGCACCTAATTACTAAGTGAGAGATATCGTAACTATGAACAGTAGAATAAGTAACAGATTTGAATCACAGTCTTCCACTGTGATTCACCAAACCAAACCAATACCAGTACTAATTCTCGCTAATCATGTGAGGGTCTATGCAATGCTCGTGACCGTGAGCACGGCTGTCACGACAGTTTTACACTCTGCAGAGGTTGTACAAATTTTCTCACGAGCAGTGATTTCATCCCCTGTTGCCAGGTGACTAAAAAGAATCTCCATTATGCCTGTGCCGTCGCACTCGCACACTTCCTTTGGTGTGAGGGCTAAGAGATCACTACAAGGCTTTTTCATGACTTCCGCCAGCTTGTACGTGTCCACTAAGGTTTCACCCGTCGAGCACTAACCGGAACCCAAGAGGTCCCCTCTTGTGCTGAATGGTTCCCAGGAGTAACCCTCTTTTCCCCACACATCTCGCTCTAGGCGGATCCAGGCGTAACCCCCTTTCCCCGCTCCACCAGCTGGCACGCACAGAACTGGTTTTCATCACTTACTACGCCAGGCCGCTCCCATTCTTGGCATCGTGGCTGTACGAAAATACATGGGTGGTCGCTCCACGAACCGGTCTTTAGATTTGAGAAGACAACTTATCAAGGAACAGTGCCAGTAACCCTGCACACAGTACTACACCAACCATATCGCCCAAATTATCACTATCTAAGTTGCTATTAATCTCCCATTAATCCTCGTGAAGTATGTATAATGATCCATTTAAATATATCCAACTCGGCAGTAGCAATCTAAGCATGTGATCTACCCAACATTAAAGTAAACTAAGGTGACAAGATATAATGTGGAAAGCTAGTAATTTCTATTCATAGTTACGCAGCCAATTTGACACAAGCATGCAAACTACAAGATATATGTTTTGAAAATAAGCGCAAGATGGTCAAGGACACTTGCCTTGCTGCTCTTGGGAGTAAAAGTCGGCAGTCTCGAACTTTTGTTGCTGGAAGTCTTCGACGAACTGCAGCTCCGGGGCGAAGTCGCCTAACGCACAAGAACACAAACAATCAAACAAATGCAACAAAATAGAACAAGATCAGTATGATGATGTCATAAATGCATAGGTTATTTTTTTACGATCGTTTTGATATGTTATTTGCTTAAATCGGAGTTACGGATCAAAAGTTATGGCATTTATAAGGTTCAGGGGCTAATCTGTAATTTACAAATTTATTAGAGGACTAAATTGTAATTACCAAAAAGTTCAGGGGCTAAAATCTAAATTTGTCATTTGGCAGGGACTAATTTGTAATTAAAATTAAGTGTAGGGGTTTTTCTATAAAAGCGCCATAATTAATTATTAAATAATTAATATAATTAATTATTAAATAACTATTAATTATTTACTATTAAATAAATTATTAAATAATTATTTTAATTATTTTCCAGATTATTGATTATATTATTATTGGAAAATCCGAAATTAATTAATCTAATATCTAATTAATTTTAATTAATCGGGTATGCTGACGTCATGCTGAGGTCGTGCTGACGCAATAAGAATCTAATTTATTTTTATTTCTAATTCGAAACTTAATATAAGCCGTTGATTTCAAATTGAACGGTTCTGATTATTCGGGTGACGTGGCGCAACGTGGAGTGTCGGATCTGGATCTGATGGGTGAGATCGTTGGCGACGTGGCTCACTGTGGACGGTTGGATTTTGATCGGGCGGCTGAGATTTAAAACGAGGGGCGGGGTTGGCGTGAACCGTCCGATTTAGATCGGACGGCCGAGGCTCGGCTCAGCTGGCCGGCCGGCGCCCTCCGGTGAGCTCGCCCGGGCTCATCGGGGCTCGGATCTCGACGTGAAGTCGCCCAAAACGACGAGGAGGACGAGGGGCTCACCGAGGTGGGGTCGGAGGAGGTCGGGGATGGCCGGAGAGAGGTCCTCGGCGGTGAGGTGTTGGCGGCGAGGTTCGGCGGCGTCGGGGCGGCGCTCTGGGAGGCGGCGCTCG
>BCLF01000105.1:731062-745514 GCA_001602275.1 Zoysia japonica | reverse complement strand
TCGCGACTGGGGAGAGAGAGGGCGACGCGGCTGGCGAGCTGGGCCGGCTGGGCTGGGCCGCGCGTGAGAGGGAGAGGGAGGAGTGGGCCGGCTGGGGAGCTAGGGAGAGGAGGCCCAAGATGGTTTTCTCATTTTTATTTCTTCCTTTTCTATTACTTTTTAATTCTATTAATTAATTCTTAATCTTGTTTAACCCTTAATTCTCTCCATTAATTAAATGATATGTAAGGACATGGAATGCTTGATGCACCTTAGCAATTTATTTTTAAAAGAATTTTCAATCTAGTCTAAATTGTGAAATGCATTTAAATTTTGAATTTTTAATATTTGAAATAGGTTGAATTTTTTGGGTGTCACATATCAATTTCCTTAAGCTACTCGAGTCTCATTGGCATGGTTCATCATGATTTGTGTGCTAATTTTCCCTTGCATAGCTCAAATTGCTAAAAAAATATTTGCTGTGTGGATTAGGCTGCTGTTTATTTTTATTACAATATTACTTAGCTGGGCTGCATTACTGCAGGTCACTGACAAGCCTATTCTGATATATCCCAACAGTGGAGAAAGATATGATGGTGAGAAAAAGGAGTGGGTGGTAAGTTAATCCAAAGCGCCTAAAACTGGTACTTATTGTCTTTTTGCATGCAAAACGTCAACCAAATACTTGATTCGAACTAAGTACAAAGACAAATGAAAATAGGATAAGCGAATCAACACTATTAAACAATTTGCATCCCAGGCTGCTAGAAAAAGCTTATTATTTCTGCTTAGCATGACCTACCAAAGATCATTTTCATATGTTTTTCAATTTCAGTATATAGTTTATTGTGAATAGCATCCATTGCAGGATAAAACCACAATATTTCTTTGAATTATATTCATAGTTGAAGGGTTCATTTTTATACTCGTATCTTAATATAGTTTTCACCTGCTGCATAAAAGCCCTGCGATTTAATAGATTCTGTTACTGTACACGAGGTTGGTCTAAATTATTTAGTCTGGTATTTTGGACCAACAGAGTCTGTCACAGTTAACCAGAGGCTGGTCTAAGCTGTTGAGGTTCTGTGCAGGAAGCAACTGGTGTGACGGATGGTGATTTTGTTTCTTATGTAAGCGAATGGTGCAAAGATGGAGCTGCTCTCATCGGTGGCTGCTGCAGGACAACACCAAACACCATCAGGGCCATATCCAGAACTCTGAACCAAGGCGGCAACAAGGAGCAGTTATCTGCAGCATAGAGTTCTGCTCATCGGTCAATGCGGTTCTCCTGGTTGTACTTTAATCCTAGAGATCCTTTAACCGGCTGCACAACATACTGCGCCTATGTTTGTAAATAGCTCCGTGTTTGAGTTCCTAAACCATCCTACTGGAAGGTACGACCGCTGAAGGATCAGCAAAGCAGCAACGAGTTCCTGTATCAAGGAGTGAGAAACAAAATGCAGCTTAGTTCATGAAGCATAATAATCTATTGATGTTCTGTATGCTAAAAAAGATCTATGGGGATGTTAACGTGCAATAGTTTTCGAGTTGTTTAATGGGCCTGCATTTCCAGAACTTGCTTTTTTTGGTTTGTTGCCACACCTTGACACGACTAAGATTAGTCACATGGCTGCCTAACCTTGTTAGTTGTGACAAAATGGAGCTATTTATTCGGTTGCCATATGTTATCTACGGTAAAATGAGTGAGGCTGCTGTATGGATACTCATTACTCACCATATATAAGGTGTCAGATGCGCGGCGAAGATGTTCGGCAACAGTTCAGTGCCAAAATCAGGATACAGTGAAGTTAATGAATCCTCATCTAAAGGTGATCATACCATCTCATGCCCACATGGATCAGCTAGTTATTGATGTTTTGCTACTTGTCAAATAATCTTAATCGGTTTATTCACAGTAATAGATCAAACATCAAAGAAATATACAAACGTGATACTAAATGTACATGGGCATCGCTAAAGACATAACAATCCATCCTGCTGCTGAATTGTCATCCTAGACAAGTTGGCTAGAACAAAACGTTCACAAGTCGGCGTCCGTATCAAGACGGCAGTCACTGTTATACAACCGATAGAGCATGTCCTATTCAGACAGCAAAAGTACATCTGAACTATAGCATAACTAGCTAAAGTTTGAGCATCAACTACTCCAAAAGCTCTCAAGGTTCTTTCCCGCAAACATACCTGGGGCTTCCGCTCTTCAATGAAAAGATCAAGATTTCAGCCTTTGTCCCGATCATCGCGAGTGCTGACCGGTATTTGTCAGGTTGGTGAACGAGCCTGCTCAACCATCATGGCCGGCTTGTGCTTGTGAATGCCGTCATTGACAGCCTCCCCGTTTATGCAATGGGTGCGCTGCCCCTACCACAAGGTGTTGTGGACGCCCTTGATGCTCGGCGGCGGGCATTCCTTTGGGCAGGGGAGGAGTCAGTCTCCGGGGCTCAATGCCTTGTTAGCTGGGAGCGTGCATGCCTCCCCAAGAGGAAAGGCGGTCTGGGCGTCAGAGACCTCAGCCTGCAGAACACCTGTCTCCTGCGCAAGCTACTTCATCGTGCTCATGCCGCCACCGATTCTGCCTGGGCGCGATGGATTGAAGCAGAATTTGGTGGTCCACTTGAAGCTCCAGAAACAACATCAGCGGCACGCATTGGGCCTCTTTGCGACGCCTCCTCCCGGACTATAGACTGCTCACCACAGTCGATGTTGGTGATGGCCGAGCAACGGCATTCTGGCATGATTCTTGGCTCGCGATCGGCCCCCTTGCTACTGCACTGCCTGCACTCTACTCACATGCCCGCCGACCAGAGGCGTCGGTGTCCAGTGTGCTGCGTGCTGGTTTGCGACAGGCCTTCGCTCCGCGCCTCACAACAGTTGCAATGGAAGAATTTTATAAACTGTCGGAACTGCTAGCAGATGTTGTGCTGAATGATGAACCGGAGAGGCGGAGATGCCCCTGGGAAGATAAAGCCCGTCGTCTCAGCTCTTCAACAGTCTGCAAATCTGTAGTCTCATTTGGGCCCGACTACGAGTTCTATAAATTCATATGGGTGAATCATGCAACCCCTCGAGTAAAGTTCTTCGGGTGGCTCTTGGTGCAAAACAGAATTCAAACAAAGGAGAATCTACTGAAGAAGCATTGTGTTGACTCCGACATTTGCGAGCTTCGGGGGGACCAAGTAGAGAGCGCAGCTCATCTCATCGCGAGTTGTCCTTTTGCCGTTGGTTTCTGGCTCCATATTGGGATCGTACTCACTGAAGATGATGTGGCCCGGCTATGGTTAATTCAGCCTCCAACCAGCATGCCTTCCACCCACTTCAACGCCTTTCTCCTTCTATACTGTTGGAGGTTATGAAAGCACCGCCATGACATTGTTTTCCGTTCCTTAACCCTCTCTTACTCTCGAGTCTTTGCGGGGTGTCGCGAAGATGTCGAACTATGGTCTTGTAGGTTACCGCACACGGATCGGCATGTTGCCCAAGCTTGGGCGTCAGTGTTCCCTTCTCAATCCCATTCTGTAACTACCTCGAGCGATATGTAACACCGTGCTCATATACGTGCTTTTAAAATAAAGTGAAATGAAAAGAAAACGTGGGAAATGAAATGAAATGAAAAAAAAACTAGCTAAAGTATTAGTACTTGTACATCGCAATGCCATCTTTGACCATTCTTATTAAAAAAATAGTTTATATATGTAAGTTTATAGATCATGTTTCAAATTTCTAACTCAACATAAGATATTTATCATAATTTTTAATAATATAAATAGTTAAAAATAATATTAAAAAACATGTGACGGCACGTAGGAAAATATCTCCGGATGGAAATTTGGACAAGAAAACCTCGGTCGTGCAGTTGAAGCACAGATGCCACAATGAGCTAAGTATGTGCTGGAAATTAACATTAGGTTTTAAATAGAAACCACCACAAGATAACTGTAGCATAGCAGAAAGTTTTGCGCCATAAAGGAAAAAAGAAAAAGAAAACATTCATGATTAAACGTCTTCATAGGAGTCTTAACAGAGCTAAAAGTGAGATCAGCTACTGATGACAGCAGACTGCATCTTTTAAGCCATGATCTTGGCCGACCTCATGTAGAGGCTGTCCACAACCTTGCCTACGTTCCCAATCGTCTCAAGTGTGGCAGGGAAGATTTCCTCGGTTTTGGGATCCTCAAAGATGATGAGGCAACCGGCACCCTGATCCAGAGTCCCTGCAAACTTCTTGTCAAGGATCATCTGAGACAGCTTCTTCTCAACATGGTCGATCGGCAGCTCGATCATCTCTGCAATGTGTGCAATCTCCACCCTTGAGTAGGGCTCAATCAACCTGCAGAGATTCTGTTCCAGGAGGGTGTCATAAAGTGACGAGAGATGCCTGTGGACAATGGGATCTTCCTCCAGCTGGGATTTGTAATCACGAAGTGCAGTTTCAAAGTACTTCAGTGACCTTTTGGAGTAGGCATCGGCCACAGCTTTCATAGCATCAACATCTGGACCCACATACTTCATTCCAGCCTTTGAGGAGATTATTCCTGCAACATCATCAGCTTGACTAACCATGATCTTGCAGAGAAGCATGTATTTCAGGCTGGAGATGGCCTTTGGATCCTCCAGTGAACTAAAAGCTTCAAATGCTTCAAAGAAGTAGCTGTATGCAGTCTTATAGTCCTTCTCCTCCGCATGGAGGATTCCACTCTGCAGGTCAATAGTGCCCTGCTGAGACGGTGGAACATAAATGGCATTGGCTGCAGTCCTTGCAGCGGTGAGAGAAGCTTTAGCCTTTGGCAAGTTTCTCAGAGAGAAATGGAGTTTGCTCTCAAGAAGGTCAATGTCCACAAGAAGCAACTTGTCATCCAGCCTCCTGACTTCCTTGATAAGCCCAGAAAGGAGGTTAAGGGCTTCAGTATACTCCTTGTTCTCCAACAGAAGGGCTGCCAGCCTTGCTTCCACGCGCTGCCTGAGGAAGGTACGCTTCTCTGCACGTGTCCATTCCACCATCTCCTTGCAGAGCGAGATCTGAAGCTCAGATGTTCCAGGTATCTTGGCAATAGCATCGATGATGCTACGCACAATCTTTGCAGTCTTTGCCTTGGGAATCAGAACAAAGAAAGGCCTGAGCTTGGTCAAAAGATTGTGGAGGTCCTCAGCTCTGTTTTCTTTTGTGAGATAGCTTGTCAGGTGTGTGATCGCAAGCTCTTTTGTTCTCAGTGCATCGGCAGAAGTAGATGGATCTTCAAGCACATTGTAGAGGATCGAGATGGACTCCGAAGCATCCTTAGCCTCCTGAGCCTTGGTAATTGACTCCGTGGTGGCAGGAAGATATGATGATTGCATTGAAGAAGACATGATCGGTCACTACTGCAAGAGATGATTATTGTTTGCCAGGGAAAAAACATCAGTGCGTCATCAATTTGTGATGGATAATAGAAATTAATAGAATGTGCATTAAAGCGTGCTGAAGGATATCCTTTACAATCATGTACGATAAAACAAAATCTACCCACACCACATAGTAACTAAAAACTTCAAGAAAACTACAAACCAGTTGCAACATCTAGGGTCTATTCTAATATGGCAGAAAGATAGTAGAAGCAGAGGAGGATCTAACAATAGGGCAAGGTAGGCGGCCACCGTACCAAACTGGGCTGTTTTACCTCGAGTCAGGACGCAGGGCAGAGCGAATCGTGGCAGCGCGGGTGGGGCGGGCGGGGTGGCGGCGGCGCGGGATGGGACGGCGATGGAAATCGGATCTGGGAGGACGAGGAAAAGAGGAGAGGCGAGTGCGGCGGCTGGCTTACGGGGATTGAGAGAAAAAAAAATTCACGACGCAGACCAATCCGGCGCTACCTCGCAAGAATGAAACCACATCGCTCTGTACAGCACAAGATGAACAAAGCCAGACGGATTCGGCAACCCCAACAAAAATACGCTAATACAAATTCCACTACCAAAGGTGGGATCCCTGGAACACAGGAGCCCACGCGCAAGCCAAAACACGACGGGAGGGAGTGGTTTCCCCTAAACTCGGGACCCGACCACGAATTCCTTCTGCTCCCTCAATCTAGCCGGACGAACCGATTAGCAGGGTGATTGCAGCAACCATAACGCCCAATCAACACGAGGGGGGCCCGGATCTGATCTGACTCGCGAAGAGCAAGCACGGAGTCATCAGTGGAAGCGAGCTAGGGTTCCAGTCGATCTTACCGGAGGAGGAGGCGGCGGTCCGGACGGCTGGAGCAGCAGCAGAGTCCAGTTCCAGTCTAGTTCTTCTGTTTGTGTGGGTTGGGGAAGGAAAGGAAAAGGAAAGGCCCTCGGTTGCATTCGTTTCTTGTATCCGAAGAAAGAAAAAAGGGCCGGTCAGGGCCCAGAGGCCCATGCACGTCGAGCCCGTATGGGCCGGCCTCCACAATCAAAGTGGTGGGCCTGCAATTGGCCCGGATAATAATCAGCTTCTAGTGACGAGTATACTTATAACAAAGATACAACATACAAATAATCAGCAGAATTTTACAGAGTATGCACAAAACCGAGAGGACAATTCCACAGAAAGCAAAAATACAGATATTAACAATGGCGGCAGATTTTTTTGTTTCATCGTTATCACTGCCCACGATAGACGAAGAACCACAGGGGTTCCGAGAAGGTGATTATGGGCAATCTTTCCGTTCCAACATTTTACAAGGGAAGTTCAATCGTTCCTTTTAGGCACAATCTTTCCTTTCCAACATTTACAGCGAAAAGCCAAACGGCTTCACTTCCCTGTGCATATGCCTACCAGACATCATCATCAGCTTCCTTCGCCTTTCTCCACAGGAACCCAGTGCAAGGGAAGTACAATCGTTGGGCCTCCCAAAACCGCACCAAGTATCAAGCAGCCGTAGCAACCGGAGTATCGGGGTGGGCGCCCCATTCGGTCCATGATCCATCGTATACTGCTACATCAGTTTTGCCGAGGCGATGAAGGCTCTACAATGAGAGCATGGGTTACAGCAGAACCATTTACTGTTTGGAGAGTATATCTCAAGAGTCAAGTATAATCTTACCAAGGCTAATATGCAGGCCGTCACACCGGTGCCGCAAGAGGTCACTAGAGGTTGATCGAGGGATATTCCTGACAGCAAATCAAACCAAAGTAAATATCGATGACTGCCATAGCTACGCCAGCTTTGACTTCTGAAAGTTGGCTTTTGCAGGTTCACATGAGATGCCGAACTTGTTTTCATTAAAAACCTATTCGTGATCCACTATTACCAATGTAATTTCACGGTGGTGCTACTAGTGAAGTCTAATATAGCGAACAATGAGGTGGATTCCACATTTAGATTAATATATGGATCTAGGTATTGGCAAACTAACTAAACAAGAGTTGACATGCAGTTAAGCTGAACATAATGCCTGGACTCACTGGAGGCCAACATCCAGCAGGGATAAAATACTTGCAACTTCTATGGATGGAAAAAAAAATTACCTTCTTGCTCAAATCGCTTACGGAGCTCATCCTGGGGTAACAGCTTTTGTGAACTGTCAAGCACCTGCAGAAAGTCAAGAATAACTGAATAAGCCATATTGTACAATGAAAACTGATCTCCAACTCAACTGAGAAGATTATACAAGTAGTACCTCATGCAATTAATTATAAAGAGCAAAAATGCATCAATAACATAAAAGATGAAATTATCAGTGTACGCAAAATTTGCAATTTTCCACCTGAGGAAAAGGTACACATTTGCTCCCAGGTACGTGACCACTTCTTATCCCCTTGCGCGGCTCAGGAACTGCACCATCAAATCTGAAATGGAAGTTTTAATCACTACGAAAGCAAGTCTAAAACTTTTGAACCAAAGTATTGGAAATGAAGGTATAAAACTTGAATATCACATCCACGAAGTTAACATGGTAGTGGTGCATTGCATCTACCATGGTAGTTAAATTAATATATCTGAATGCAAAAGTCTAAATGAATAATTAGCAAACCAAGATGGTACAGATACTAAGTTCACCTAGCATCACTCCGACCATTTGGAATGTGTTTCAGGAAGGCTATTTGTGGTATCTGACAGGAGCCACAAACCTATGGGATTTGTTCTCACGCTCTCTAATCCAGGGATTGTAGGTGTAGGGGTTGCTTCCTTGTGTCTTAGTTTCAAGTGATTTCAATTTTTTCCTGAAATTGATGGGGGAAGCTTTTCCCTTGATTTGTCCATACTTTATTTTCTCTCCTATAAATGAAATGATACACACACAGCTCTCCTGTGTTGTTCAAGAAAAAAGGTAGGTAAAAGTCACGTTGAAAACATACACACTATCGGAGCAGAACCCTCAAGGATAAAGGCACGCAAAGGCTTTATATATTGCATGCATGTATGCGATCACTAAAACAATTTAACAAAATTAAAATACAATTGATATACCTAGGTTTTGATCGAGCATCAATAAGTTGATGTGTCTGCGTACCAATGTTTTCTTTCACCTGAAATATCATCAATTAGTTCTATCAAATATGCCGAAAGATTCGGCAATATGAAGCATTAGGCACTTAAGCATCCCAACCTGATCAAGACTCCAAATAAGATGAGGCTGCAGCTTTGCTTCAAATGTGACAGGACCGACCTAACAGAGAAATAAATATATAAATAGAGGTTATAACAAACTGAAAACTGAAGTTAAAATGCCAGTCTTTTAAGTTAATAATTATATCTGACACTCCATTGCAGCACAAAGACCATTGTGCTGCCAAAAGAAATGAGAAAAGAAGAAGACTATTCTGAACACATTACCGATTGCCCTTGGTAAACTTTTTCAATTGCTTCGCAAGCAGCACTGGCCTTTACAATGGCATCACTGGAGGCACTTGATTCAACATCATATCCAGCTGCACGCCACTGGGGCAAACCTCCATCTAATACCCAAACTTTATCATGTCCAAAAACACGGAACATCCTGTTGTCGAAGTAACAAGTATAGAACATTCATAATAAGTATCAGATCAAAAGTAAAATGAGGGTTGCAATGACAAAGAGAACCTAGTGAGCACAAGGGAAAACTTATTTACACTGGAAAAATATTGGCAGCTATACATAGACCTGTGAAGAATGAAAGCTTACCACCAAACACGAGCAGCGCTAAACAGCCCCTTTCCATCATAAACTACTATCCCATCTTTGTTGTAGATGCCAAGGGCGGATACAGCAGCCAAAAATGCCTTTTCAGATGGCAACATGTGTGGTAACTGAACCCAACAAAAAAAATGATATCAACTTCAAAAGCAGGCACTAAAAAATTGTGAAACCAAACAATTAATTGGATCAATGGTATCTCTTAAAACTGGATCATTTTGGCACTTTGGCATTGCATTTTTCACCTCCCTAAAATAGACATTTCTATGTAAGAGAGAGGCCTGTAGATGACTGCTTCAGCAATGTTCTAGATTCATTCAGTGGGGTTCCTATACAATGCAGTCGGTCTACGATTTGTGCATAGCAGACACAAATTTAATCATGATTTACACTGTAGACTTAAAAAAAATATCAGTGAGGTACATAATGAGAATGAATGATAAAAGTAGTGTGATCTGTAAACATATTAAACAAAGTTCGTATGAATTTAAACTTATTTAATTAAACTGTATAAGCAACAGATCTGAACTTACGCTAGATGTTTTGTCAGATATTCCATCAACATCAAAGAACAATGCGCCAGGAATATGAGCCACCTGGAAACAAGATAGAAGCAAAATTTCAAGCTTGAGAACTTCTAAAACCATGATCCTGGCATTTCACAAAATAGGTCAGGTTAGGTGTGCCCACGATATCAAGTTAGATAAGCCTACTGACAGAACATTTTCAGTGGTAAATGTCACTGAAAATGTCATTCTCTTACCATAAGCTAAGCAAGGGTTGAGCGGCCATATGATAAGAAATAATAATTCATAGTTCGGACGTGAAACTTTAGGAAACAAGCAAATTACTCCAGTGACAATTCAAAATTTTCACAACCTCAAAAGCACAAAGATTCGCTACCTGATACTCCTGAAGTGGATTCCTTTGTTCCGCAGGCATATACCAAGAGGCATCGAGTACCTATTTATACAGAAATGTACGGATAAGGAAAAACACATTTGACAGAAAAATGACTATCAGTGAGGACCATAACCGTACACTTGAATAAGGCTTTTCGTCAATATTCATGTCGTTAATCACCTTTTTTTAAGAAAGTTACGAGTCCTTCTGACACTATATCTGAAGGCCAATGAGAAAGAAAACGACATGATGATAGTGTGAATTCAACGATATTGTGATTTGTGTAGACCAAATAACGAGTGAAATGCCACCATCATCCTGCTTGAACTATAGTATAAGCAGCACATCCTTATACATTCATTAAGGGTGCCTAATGCCAATACTGTACAATTTCAGTCTATATCCTACTCCCTCCGTTCCAATACAAGTCTATTTTTAGATTTTGTTGACTACAACTTTGACCAATGATTTTGATAGATTTAAATCATTTTAATAATATAAATTATATATATTATGAAAATATTTCTTTTGAATAATTTAAAAGTACAAATACTAGGTTTTTATATTTAACCAAATCTATAAAAATTATTAGTCAAAACGACAGTCAACAAAAGCTACAAATAAACTTCTGCTGAAACGGAGGTAGTACACAACGACCTCAAAAGCCTCTCCCTTGCCTAAGCTGTCGATTCACACAGCTACCATAACGTATGTAGCAAATCAGCACCTAAATTTCTAAGATTTACTTCTCAATGGGCCGGGAACAGCTCCGCTTCAACTCTACAAGATATACAGCTTACAGTAGCAATAAAGCAGTCCAGCACTAAGCCACTCACCTTCACGTCGGGGTCCCTGAGGTTGGCATGCAGCCACTCGGCCGATACCACGGGCTCGGTCCGCGGCATCGTGTGGACGCTGGCGACCTGCGGCATCGCCGACGACGACGACGTGGCGTTGCAGCGCGCCGCGATCCCGAACACGTCCATCAGCGGCGGCGGCCTGCACCCGAACGCGGCGCGCGCCGGCCATCCGATCCGACCCTGCACCGCACGGACCCGTCAGACTGGGGAGGGTGGGACTCGCTGTGAAGCGGCGGGGTTTACGACCGCGAGGAGCGTAGCGACGAGGAGCAGGGGAAGGAGGGGTTCCTTGGGGATCAGGGAGCGCGCGAAGAGGTTGTGCGGCCGGAGGGCGGCCGCGGCGGCGCGGGAGAGGAGGGACGCCGCCATGGGAGGGGTGCTGGAGTTCTAGAAGGTTCGGGAAGGGGTGGAGGTGGTGTGGAAGGGGATGAGTTGCTGTCGACGTGGTGGAAGTGGAATCCTTGTCAATCCGGCTGCAACGAAATCCCCTGTTTCGCGACAATCCGCGGCTACGGCGAGCAGCCTCCTTTGCATTGAATACTAGTAATGATGAATTTTTAGTTACACATTGCATATTGTTAGAGTTTATGCAATACTCCTTCCGTTCAAAAAAAAAAACATAAGTATTTTTAGTTTTAATCAAAGTCAAACATTTATTATTTTGATAATTAAAAATAAAGAATTAATAATGATGTATCATATAAAATTATATTTTTTATTCATTACAAAATAAGCTTTCATAAAAAATATATTTTTATATTATATAATTTACTAAATATTATTAGTAAAAAGTTAAAAAGGTTTGATTTTATAAACTCTAAAAATGCTTATATTTTAGAATAGAGATAATATATAGAAATTATATAGTAGTACAAATTTTTTGACATACTGGGATACTCTATCCGTCCTACTATAAGTGACGGTTTTTAAATTTTTGAAATCAATATTTGATCATAATACAAAAATAAGTAAATCAAGCTTAAATTACTTTTAATAATGAATTATTTCATAATAAAATAAATAATATTTTCATAAATTTTTTAATAAGACGAATGGTCAATTTATTTATTAAAAAAATATTTAAAATTTTATTTTTTTGAACTCATTTATTATATTTTAAGCTTGACTTGTTTAATTTTATATTTTTATAATTTTTTTAATAAAACGAATAGTCAAACGTTGATTTCAAAAAGTAAAAAGTCACTAATTATTTTGGGACGGATGGTGTAACATTGAAGTATTAGATTTGAATAAAATCAAACTTCTTTAACTTTTACTAATAATATTTAAAAAATAGACAATTTTTAATATAAAAATATAATTTTTATGAAAACTTACTTCATGATAAATTTTAAAAAAAAATTTATATGATAAAATATCATTAATTTTAAATTATTAATTATCAAAGTAATACTTATTTTGTTTTAATTTATAAGTTGTTTTAAAATTGGACACGAGAATTAAAAGGAGTGAAAAAGGTAGAATGTGATGAAAATGAGGAGGAGAAATAAAATACGGAGATATTTCAAAAGACAGAAAGTGTATCGGAAAAAAAAATGACTTATATTTTAAAAAAACTGAAAAAGTACATAATGATTTAGACGGAGGGAGTACATATTTAATTTTGACTTAATTCTTTTAAGATAAATTTTAATTAAATTTAAAAATATTTATATTTTAGAATTGAGCGAGTAAAAGCAGCATCTTTTTCCGTCGCATTGGTTGATGTTCTGCTCAATACAGGGTATCGTGGGCAGCAGGCACCAATCACTGAGATCACGTACGAGGTTCTGTTCCCTCCGTCGACGATGCGGCCATGCCAGAACCAGAACGGCCAGCCGGCGGCCCGTAGGTGGCTACAGGCATCTTCGCAGGCAGGCTTGGCGGCGGCGCCTCGAGCCGCAGCACGTTGACGGCTTGCCGGATGGTCGGGCGGAGGCTGCGGTCAGGGTGCGCGCACCATAGCCCGACGAGCATCGTGCACGCCACCTCCCAGGCGTCGAACTCGCCGCGAAGCCGCGCGTCGGCCGCGTCGAGGACGCTTCCGCCGCCGTACGCGTCCCAGACCCACTGCACCAGGTGGACGAAGTCGTCCTCGTCCTCTCCCACGCGCACCGCCGGCCGCCGGCCGCAGGCGACCTCGAGGAGGAGGACGCCGAAGCTGTACACGTCGGACTCCACGCTGGCCCTCCCGGCGAGGACGCACTCCGGGTCCATGTAACCCACCGTGCCGGCGACGCCCGTCGTGTGCGACCGCCGGCCGTCGTCGACGAGCCTCGCGAGCCCGAAGTCGCCGAGCTTGGCGTTGAACGACGCGTCCAGCATCACGTTGCTCGGCTTGATGTCCCTGTGCAGCACGCGCCGCTCGGCGTCCTCGTGCAGGTACAGCAGCGCGGAACCGACGCCGAGCGCGATGCGGTACCGGACCGGCCACGTTAGGCCGCGCCGCGGGTTCTGGTCCTTCTCCGCCGGCTTGTCGTACAGGTGCGCGTCGAGGCTGCCGTTGTGCATCAGCTCGTAGACGAGGAGGAGCTCGTCCTCGCCGCTGGCGTGGCACCAGCCGATGAGCTGCACCAGGTTACGGTGCCGGAGCCGGCTGATGATCCTCACCTCGGCGGCGAACTCCTTCCAGCCTTGGCGAGAGGTCTCCGACACCCTCTTCACGGCCACGTAGTCGTTCGTGTCAGCCAAGAGGCCGCTGTACACGGAACCAAAGCCTCCTCGCCCGAGTCGTCGGTCGTCGGAGAAGTTCCCGGTAGCGGCGACGAGTTCGCTGTAGGAGAATTTCCGGGGCCCGGTCTCTCCTTCCTCGAGGTCGTCCTCCACGGGTTTGCCGCGGAAAAGTCTCGCCTGTTTCGGTGCTCGATTGGCTGTCGCCTTCGCCATGAACGCGGAATTCCGCCGTTTCCTCCGCCGGAGGACGAGGAACCAAACGGCGAGACCGATGGAAAGCAAAAACGCGGAGGACACGCTGGCGGCCACCACTGGTACCATGCCGCGCTTCGAGCTCGAGCCTCGCAGACTAACTTGATATTCCAAGTTACAAACCAACCCAACCATTGAATTGTCAGATACTCCGTTATTTAATTAATATCATCGTTGATTTTTAAATTCAATTTTGATCATTCGTCTTATTTAAAAAATTTGTTCGAATATGTAAAATTTTTAGTTGTAATTCAAATAACTTTAATAATAAATCAAATTATATAAATTTTATTAATTTTTTTAAATAAAACAAATGATCAAAATTAAATTTAAAAATCAATGACAATATCAATTAAAAAATAAAGAAAGTATATAAGAGTAAAGATTTAGAAGATTCACAAGTTATACTCAACAACAGAAGCAGAATATGAACTCACCATGATAGCACCCATCGCCGGCGGTGAACCCGTCGCCCGTCATCCCGTCCAGGCACTTGCACCGGTGGCCCGCCGCCCCGCTCGGTGTGACCACGTCGTGGCACGTCGCGTTCGGCGAGCACCGGCCGGCGGCCGTGCACGTCCCGTTGACCCACCAGCCGAGTTCGGCCACGCCGAACTCCAGCGATGCCACACCGCCCAGCGACATGTCGCC
>BCLF01000105.1:704258-725270 GCA_001602275.1 Zoysia japonica | reverse complement strand
TACATCCGGATATGTGTTTACTCTCGCTGGAGGAGCTATTTCGTGGAAAAGCTCAAAGCAAACCGTCACTACATCGTCCACAATGTATGCCGAGTTTGTTGCATGTTATGAGGCTACGGGGCAGGTGAACTGGCTTAAGAAGTTCATACCCGGTTTAAAAGTGGTTGACGACATCTATGGACCACTTAAGTTGTACTGCGATAACGAACCCGCAGTAACATATGCACACAACAATAAGTCAAGTGGTGCTGCCAAACACATTGACATAAAGTACTATGTTGTGAAAAATAAAGTTCGGGATCAAATCATAAGTCTTGAGCATATAAGCACCGCAAAGATGCTAGCGGATCCGCTTACTAAAGGCTTACCACCCAGAGTATTTATTGAACATGTTGCCGGCATGGGTTTAAGGGAAAGCCTATGACTCCTGAACTAAAAGATGGCCCAAAATGTATAATAACTATTTCAGAACAGAAAAATGTATTGTAGCTGTTAAGTCTATCGGCGATTGACCGTGACGATGAGGCAGTTCTATGCATTAATCTGTAATGAAATGAGTGAAGTTAAAAGTAGTAAAGATAAAAGTAAAAAGTGAGATAAAGGGGGAGAATGTTAGGAATTGATCTCCACCCGTTTTGGCCCAACGGCCTTAATGGGCCCTTGACCTAATCGCGCCCTGATCGGGGGCGCCCAGCCCATTATGGCTGGTGGGCCCCTGTCGCCAGCGCCACAATAAATAGAGGTGGGGGGCCGGCCGGAACTCATGACCTAAGTTCATCCGTACCGCCGCACCCCACCGACGTCCCTAAACCCGATCTGTGAGGGAGCGCTGTGCCGACGGGAAGCACCACCGCCACGACGACCGCCGCCACCGAGAGATCGACGACGTCGCCGTGACTCCAACGGTACTGCCCTCTTCACCGACCGACGCTGCCCAAGAGCAGAGGACCGCACCAACAAAGGGCAGATGGCCGGATCATCTTCCTCGACTCCGGCGACCGGATCCGAAGGTATTGACCACCTCCAAACCACAGATCTACTACCGACACAGATACTCTCGGATCTACACTCCTAGACCCAGAGAAAAGATTACAACAGCATGTAGGTAGCTGGTGCACTGGTCTTGGCTAATTGGGAGCTAGCTTTGGTGAAAAAAAAAAAGTAACACTGTAGGAACTTCTAGCTTGACAAAATAACACGTCAATATGACAACGAGAGAGAGGGGAGGTGGGCTACCTTCCAAACGATGATGTTTGGTTTTCCTTTTAGCCCCTTTTCTTTAGAGCCACATGGGCTAACTTCCAAACGACGGTGTTTGGTTTTCCTTTTAGCATCTTTTTTTTTCTTTCATAGCACACGAAGCTTTAAAAACGATACGCTTCTTCGTGTGCCTTCTCGTTTCTACTGCCCATATAAACCTATTAATATATATTGTATGTATAAACAAAGAAAAAACCCAACCATTGGTATATATTGCTGTGTTTCCAAATAAATGAAGTGTAGCAAGCTGATGCTTCCAAATAAAGGTACATGTAAGTAAGGCGCTTGTGCCTTGGTAAAGCAGCTCATGATCTGTTTCAGCGATCAATTCAGGCTAATTCTTTTTTACAACTTAAGTGTCATTTGGAACGCATGATTTTTACGGGAATTCTACAGAGATTTCATAGAATTAAATTCAATTTCATAAAAAAATGTGAAAATAGTATAAATTTCTCCAACCGTATTTGAACAAGTCACAACTCCAGAGTCAAGGAAGAAGTCACAGCTCCAGTCAGCTAATAAATCCCTGTCTGAATAAGACTCGTCTATGCAACGTACCCTGCAGTATACATCAGTATGAACACTCATGGAAGCACTGGAGAATAATCGAGGAAGTGGGTGGTAGAATGATCGGAGCCCAATCACTTTGGTATGAATATGATCATTTGGAAGATGCATTACAGGAAGGAGCTCTTGCAGTTCGAGATGGAATGAAAATGGCACTGGAAATTGGAGCTAATGCAATCAAGGTGGAGTCTGATTGTTGTTCTCTTGTGAACCTGTTGAAGAATTTTGAAGGAACCAAGTCGAGTTTAGCGAGGATTTGTTTCGACATCCAGGAGCTTAGTAGTAAGTTCCTCAGTTCTCTTCGAACTTTGTTACTGTAACTGAGAAGCAAATAATGCAGCACACCGATGTGCATAGTTTGCTGATCCAGTTAACAAGACAAATATGTGACTGAGAGGCACCTCAGGATTTCTAGAGGAGAATTTACTCTCTGATTCTAATCATTCCACTTTAATATAAGCTCCTATTATTTGTTCAAAAAAGGTATGAAATTCATGCGATGATTCATTTCCAGAGAAAACACTTTGACTATATTGAAGGTAATGTAGCATTTCTTTTACAGAGTACAACTTGCTTGCTTCTCTCAGTTTCTTTACAGATTTCGTAAAGTAATGTGAAAATGCAGATTTCCGCACGAAACGATGGCAACATACCCCCCATGGCATGTTCCAACAAGAGAATAAACTCAGGGATGTAAGGAGTTCGAGAATTTACAGGAGAGAACAAATACCTCCCTCTATGACAGCCAACAACCCAAACTGTTGGCAAAAGAACTTAAAAACATACACTTGCTACCTATGCCGTGCTTGGGAATCCTCAGAAGAGATACTGGAGTGAGGTGAAGGCTCGAGACTCTCTGGCAACTCCAACTGTGTCGGTAATAGGTTCAAGAAACTGCCTTCAGAAGAAGAGTCTTCACTATCAGCAGTCTCTGCACAAAAGTCAGTGAAAGCCATGTAAATACTGCAAACAGAGTTGGCCCCAAGATCTTACAAGAGACTTATGATCAGTTACCGAATAATGATTTGATTGTTGGTCGCTTTGGCTTGTTGGTCTTTTTCTTTAACTCAGCTGCAAAACAAAAAAATTACAGTGCTTAAAAGAAGACTGGCAAAATATATAGCCACTTTTGGGAAAGAGATCAGCTACAAAAAAATGAAGGTGAACTACAAAAATATTTCCAACCTATTCCTGGAACTTCGGGGTCATTCACTATTTCAAAGTTCTTGTAGGTATAACCAACAAAATTCACATCCTTGGAGGAAAGCATCTGCACAAAAAAAAAAGATTTTAACCATGATCCGTATGTAAGGTAAAACGTTATCCTACTGCATCCTGACAAAACAGCAGGAAATCATTGCTTTGAGGGAAAAAAAACTACTACTTCCGTCCCTTTTTACTTTTCATTCTAAGTGTGGGCACGCGGATTAAGGACGGCGAAAAAGGTGGGATGTGCTGAAAACGAGGAAAAGAGAGATAGATATAAGGATGTATTGGGAATAGAAAAAGGTGTATTGGGAAGCGAGAATGACAAGGAAAAAACTTGTGAACTCTAGGATGACAAGTAATTGGGGACGAAGGGAGTACATTTCAGATTTTGGGAGCAAATTGGAAAATGGGCTGAGTGATACTAACACAGTTGAACTGCCCAGTCGGTGAACTTGCAGTTTTTTACAACTGCCAAGGCAATTAACATGTACTTTTCAAAGATGGACTACAACAGGAAATACATTTGAATGATATGTGGAATTACCTTTCTCCAAGGTCCAGCCTTTGATGAAGTTTGCATTGGAGGAGCAATCTGTGACAAAACGAAAACATATAGACTCAGTACTGACTCCAGGCAAGACTGCAAGAACTAAACTATTTACACCAGACAATTTGCCACATTTGCTATTTAAAAAAAAAACACTTGACCTGCAGGGGGTGAGTCAGCTCCTCGGGCATTGCATTAAGATCTTTTAACGCAGGCAACCCTTGCCCCACACTTACACAACAACACCATAGCCCATGTGAGAACGACCAACAAATTGAGCCAAGCCTTAGACCTAAGCTTTGGCATGGGACAGCCGATGGGATTTTTTTTTAACCCCTGGCTGACATTTGCTCCCACTAGGAGTTGAACCCAAGACCTGAGGAGTGCTACTAGAGCCAATTAACCCAAGGCAGATTGTAGGTGACCTATACTGAGAAAAACTTCCTACACATAGAACCTTACCTCCTCAAACTTTTCAAAGTTTTGTGTGTCCAGCTCATCATTAACCTCAGGAATGAAAGCTGCTTCCATCTGATATAATTTATCCCATTCAACACCTCTAAACCATGGGTGTGCCTGGAAGAAGACATGGTGGCATTAACCATAATTTTTATCTTTTGAATTGGATCAATCATAAATTTTCTGATCATCAGGATACCTTTATCTCATGTGCACCTTTTGTTCCAAGTCTTAGGTCCACATTACACAACAGCTTACTAACAAGATCCTTCGCTTCAGGTGAAAGTCTGGCCTCTTCGGGGAACTTTAGATGACTTCTCCAGTTGACTATCTGCAAAATTGCATTCATGAGTGACCAAAAAGGCACAATTATTCTGTAAGGGCATGACCAGACCACATGCAAGTATACGAAAATACCTTCCTACATGTTGACATTGGATCTTCCGAGTAAAATGGTGGATATCCCACAAGCATCTCATACATAATTGCCCCAAGTGACCACCTATGAATTCTGAATATTAAAATAATGGACAACATTGAACTTGCACCACACAACTTCATAGAATCAAGAATCAAAAACTAACCAGTCACATTCCATCCCATATCCTTTCTTCAGTAATACCTCCGGTGCAATGTAATCAGGTGTACCAACAGTAGAATAAGCCTATTGAAATGAAAGTATATAAATATGTAAACATATCGAAGGATATAAAAACAGCATGCTGGTCAAACATATGATTTTTTGAAATTTTCAGTCAAATTTCTCAAATTTTGGTCATACAAGCTATAGGGAGACTTGGGAGTTCATTTTCTATTAAGGGCCCCTTTAGCAGAGCTCCCAGCTCCTGATACTCAGGCAGAATCAAGGGAGCTCTGCCAAACATTGTTTTTCAGAAGAAGTGATTCTTGTCTGATTCTGTGAAGTGATTCTCGAAATGAACTAAGAGGCTGGGAGCTGAAAAAAAGTAGCTTCTCTTGATTCTGTGAAGTGATTCTCTGTCCTGATTCTAAGAGTTTATCCTACAGAATCAAAGAGAATCACTTTCAGCCATCAGAATCACTTCACAGTAGAATCAGGAGTGAATCCAAAGAATCAGGAGCTGAGACCTCTGCCAAAGAGGCCCGAGAAGAGAATAGGGTTCTAATACATCATCATCACTTCAATCAGGACCATAGAATGAGTGGTTGTTGTAACTTAGACAACAAATATTATAACAAATGACCTAGAACCCTGCTCTATTCTCCAACCTAAGATCACAGAGGATTTTGGCCCCAGCCCTGCTCTACTCTACCACAACAGGTGCTTCTTCATAAGATATATATAGAGGGAATCAGAAGCCAATATATTGCACACTATCGTATCAGACAAGGTTTGTATTGCTATTTTAAACATGAAATGTGGGATCCGAATGCTTTTTTATCACTGACCATGCAAATGCATGGAACCTACCAGCATCCGGCGATTCTTCTGCCAATGCATTAGTTGTTCCTGTTGTGTACGCTTGGGGGCAGTAGGGGTACATAATTGCTTATCATCATTTGATGATGGATTGATGTTCTTTCCCACAGCAGTGTCGAGATCACTCAAATTTGGAAAGCTACTACTATCTAGGGGTTTGCATAAGCCAAAATCTGAAAGCTTCAAGTGACCACTTCGGTCTAATAACAAATTGTCAGGCTTGATATCCCTGAAAAGATATAGCAAAGATTGAGCAACAAGTTGCATTTTTCATACAACTGCAATGTATTTTCAGCATACATTACCTATGAATATAATTATGCTTGTGAATGGACTCAATTGCTAATATTGTCTCTGCAACATAAAATCTAGATTCCTCCTCTGTTAGTGTGTCCTTGCGCATGAGCAGAGTCATCATGTCACCACCAGGAAGATACTCCATGATGAGGTACAGGAACTCATCGTCTTGAAATGAGCAGTAGAGCTTGACTATGTAAGCACTATCAACTTCGGCAAGGAGGTTCCTTTCAGCTCTGACATGCTCAACCTAAAATTGATACATTAGAAACATACAAGTATTGCTGCATCGCCAGATTTAGTTACTAGTAGAGCTAATGTGCATGAGTTACCTGGCCTCTCCGTAACATTTCAGACTTCTTAAGCTTTTTCATTGCATAAACATTGGAGGTAGCTTTTTCTCTACAAAGTCTCACCTGCAAAATATAAGTGTGAAGTATCAATAGGCGGTAAGCAGTGGAAGCGTTTATAAAACATACCACTAGGGCAATTATTGAAATTTCCTGCATGTACCAAAGAAAAACTCAGTTTTCTCAAGGTAACCATTAAACCAATGTTTATCATATAAGATCCAGCTGCATCAACAAGACAAGTAAAAAGAGTGCATACCTCCCCAAATGCACCTCTCCCAATAATGGTAAGCAATTCAAAATCATCAACACCCATTTTATGCCTCCGTAGGCGCATGTATTCTGTCTCCTTTTTCTCCAAATCCTTCAAGATATTGTTTTGTTCTTCTTCAGATACATCAGCATCTGCGAGCTTCCTCTCCAACATCCAACGCCTGTAAGATAGGTTGATATTAATATGGGTAGTAGGATAGTACCACAAGAATGACCAACACACAATATCTAAGCCACGCTGAACAAGTGCATCCAAAAGAGCTTAGTAAGCCTGACGCCAGATTTGAAAGATAGTAGACAGAGATCCTCGTCATATTTTAGAATAGTGACTGCTGAGAATTAGCCACAGACTTGACTGCTGTTACAGATGCTGACCTGCGCCTCAACACCCCCCCCCCAAAAAAAAAAAAAGAAATAAAAAAAAACGCCATGACAGCATCAAACTACCCCATCATAACCAAAATTAGACAGGTGCATCTAAAGCAAGCCCATGCATCATTGATATTGTTGAAACCCAAAATCGTCGAGTCGCCAGAGTGTCCGGCAAGCCTTCTCAGATTTGGGCACTTGGCCCACCGGAGTATTCGGCCCTACGCCGAACCATCCGGTAGGCCCTCTCGGGTTTGGGCTTCCAGCTCACCGGAGCGTCCGGCACCACGTCGGACTGTCCGGCAAGCCGTTTCGGATTGGAGCATAAAACCAACCGGAGTGTCCGGCACTATGCCGAATTGTCCGGTAAGCCCTCTCGAGTTTCTAGATTTACATGACGGAAACTCCGGCATTCTACCGGAGACTCCGGTCACCGGAGTATCCGGCACTTTATCAGACACTCCGGTGGTGTCGATTTAAAAAAGTTTTCAGTAGATCAATTTCAATTTGTTTCCTAACTTAGGGGGGGGGATCCGTTGCCTTGCGGGATAAAACCATCACACCTCCACCTCTATAAAATAGAGGCTCATGGCCGGTCGAGGGTATCCCAATGGAACCTATCATTTGCCTTTATATTTTCTCTTTTCTGAAACCCTAATCCCCTCACTCGAGCCCTTTGATGTTCTTCCTTCGTCCCGACGACGATCGAAGGCAATCCGGCTGGCCTGACCGAGCTCGAATCACCCCTAAGACGATCCTTCTCTGACAGGGTTTGGCGTTGAAAAAACGTCGGCGTTCCCGTACACGAACATGCGAGCGGTGTGTTAGCTCGGACCCGATTTCAGCATCAACAGGTATATTCCTTAGTCACTACGAGATGGTGCTATAGTTGTGATTACCTTTTCACTACACTGCAGCCAGCTGAGCTACTCGCGCACAGGTCGCGCCGACATTTTCACCCTCAGATCCCAACCCATGCACACGCATTGTCATTTGGAACTCGCGACCAGAACCGGGAAGGGGACTACAGAGCACTGACCTCTCCTTGCGCTCCTGGAGCGACCTCATCTGCGTCTTGTAGTGGTTCTCGATGTACTGCTTAGCCGCGGCAACCTTCTGCTTGGTGGCGCTGGACATCGCCTCCTCCTCCTCCCGACCAACCGCGGCCATCGCCGCCGCCTCCCCGCCCCTCGCGGCCCCGCCGGTGGGCGACGCCGGCTTGCCCCGCTCCCTGTCCCGCGGCTGCAGCTTCTGGAGCCAGCTCCGCGCGGAATCCATGGCGCGGCGGCGGCGGCCGGGATCCGATCAGGGGCACCGCGGAGGCGCCATTTGCGGGGGAGCGACCAGCGGGATCTCCGGATCTGGTGGCGGGTTGGTGGGGCGAGTGTGGAGTGGTCCGGGTGAGCAGGGCACGAGCGCCCCCGCGATTCGCTCGCGCTAAGCGGGTAGAATCTTCTGCGCTCGCCTTGCTCCGGGGAGACAAGCAAGCGGGGTTGCTGGCTGCCGCTTCGGTTCGCGGCTGCGGCGGGAGCCGGCGCGGAAGCAGAGCAGGGGTGGTGGGAGGCGAAGCGGCAGCGCGGCCACGTTGGCCGAGAAAGATTGGTCGCGCCCAATAATTACGACGTGCTGCGATGCTCTGTTCTCGTTCAAAAGAAGGCGCTCGCGTTTTCCGGGTTGCTCCCTGAAGTTTCTCTGGTATTACGGCTACAGCCACTTTAAAAAAGATTCACGTTGATTATTTTAAAGTCCTAAACTTTGCCTAATGAATATGATTGCACTGTCACTTGTCCACATGGTAGTTGATAGGTCATGAGATTATGCAATACATCACGGATCATCTTCATGGCATTACCTAAATCCTAAGGCCTCATTTGAAACACAAGATTTTTACAGAAATTTTACATAAATCAGTTAAATTTTATAAGAAAAATGCAGAAAACAGAAAAAATTCTCGTATTCAAAGGAGGCCTAAACTATGCCAAATGACCATGAATAAATCCCCTTGTTTGAATTTACAAGACGTGTTCACAAGAATCACAAAAAAAATTTGGACCTGTTTAGAACACAGTAATTTCATATGAACGCAACAAAATTTTAAAAAAAAATAGTTCTATTTCACATAAAATATAAGATTCTACAAAATTTTCTGTGTTTCAAACGGGGCCTCAGAAAACGGGCTCTCTTTTCTTCTCCGGGCTGTGCAGTGCAGGGGTTATGAGACCATGGGCCGCATGAGCGATCCACAGCGTACTCATGGATCAATCTCCAGGTGGGCCGATTTTGTGAACGGCGATCCAATTACCATGTGGACTGTGGACCGGAGACAACGGTGGCTCCGATGATCTCCCTCGCCGACGACTAAGCGGGCACGCAGTCGCGCCGGCCACCTCATGGCAGCGGGACCTGCCAAGGCCGCCGCGGCGGCGGCCTTCTCAGTGTTCCGGAGCAACCAGGAGCTAACCCGCCTGGCGAGGTCGGGCCAGCTGGCCGCGGCGCGGCGCCTGTTCGACGAGATGCCCCGGCGCAACACCGTCACCTACAACGCGATGCTGTCCGCGCTCGCGCGCCACGGGCGCCTGGACGAGGCGCGCCGCCTGTTCGACGGGATGCCGCGCCGGAACACCGTGTCTTGGAACGCCATGATCGCGGCGTGCTCGGACCACGGCCGCGTCGCGGACGCCCGGCGGCTGTTCGACGAGATGCCCGCCCGGGACGACTTCTCCTGGACGGTCATGGTCTCCTGCTACGCGCGCGCGGGGGAGCTGGAGCTCGCGCGGGACGTGCTCGACCGCATTCCTGGAGAGAAGTGCGCGGCGTGCTACAACGCCATGATCTCCGGGTACGCCAAGAACGGCAGGTTCGACGACGCGCTGCGGCTGCTGCGGGAAATGTCGGCACCCGACCAGGTTTCGTGGAACTCGGTGCTGGCGGGGCTCACGCAGAGTGGGGAAATGGTTCGTGCGATGCAATTCTTTGATGAAATGGTTGAGAAGGACTTGGTGTCCTGGAACTTGATGCTGGAAGGTTTTGTACGAGCTGGGGATCTGGATTCGGCCTCTAGCTTCTTTGCAAAGATTGAATCGCCTAATGTTGTTTCGTGGGTCACCTTGCTCAATGGGTATTGTCGGGCCGGAAAAATAGATGATGCAAGAGAATTGTTCGACAGAATGCCTGAGCGGAACACGGTATGCTACAATGTGATGCTTGTTGGTTACATGCGGCACTCGCGCATGGATGAGGCCTATAAGTTGTTCATGGAGATTCCAGATAAGAACTCAGTATCATGGACAACAATAATAAGCGGATTATCACGGGCTGGGAACCTTGAAGAAGCTAAGGATCTGCTGGACAAGATGCCTTTCAACAGTGTAGCAGCAAAGACTGCACTTATGCATGGCTATTTGCAGAGCAAGGTGGTTAAAGAAGCTCGCCAGATTTTTGATGGGATGGAAGTGCGTGATACAGTGTGCTGGAATACAATGATCTCTGGCTACGTCCAGTGTGGAATGCTTGATGATGCCTTGGCTCTGTTCCAGAAAATGCCAAATACGGATATTGTTTCTTGGAATACCATAATTGCTGGCTGTGCCCAATATGGTCAAATGCGTAAAGCACTCGGTATCTTCAGGAAGATGAAGAGGAGAAATACAGTAACATGGAATTCCATTATCTCTGGATTTGTTCAGAATGGTCTCTTTGTTGAAACACTTAAGCATTTCATGCTTATGAGAAGAGAGACAATGCGGCCTGACTGGTCTACATATGCATGCTGTCTCAGCGCATGCGCAGGCCTGGCTGCTCTGAAAGTCGGGAGGCAATTCCACAGTCTTCTTGTCAAGAGTGGGCATATCAGTGATTCCTTCGCAGGAAATGCTTTGATTTCCTCGTATGCGAAGTGTGGAAGGGTGCTGGAGGCAAGGCAAGTTTTTGACGAGATGATTTGTCAGGATATTGTTTCATGGAATGCATTGATTGATGGCTACGCATCTAATGGTCATGGGACTGAGGCAGTCTCAGTATTTCGAGAAATGGAGGCCAATAACGTGAAACCTGACGAGGTGACATTTGTAGGTATCTTATCAGCTTGCAGCCATGCTGGATTGATCGATGAAGGATTGAAGTTCTTCAACAGTTTGACAAAAGAGTACTCACTGAAGCTTGTTGCCGAGCACTATGCTTGCATGGTGGACCTACTTGGAAGAGCTGGACGAATAAACGAGGCATTCGAACTTGTTCAGGGAATGCAGATCCAACCAAATGCTGGTGTGTGGGGTGCATTGCTTGGAGCATGCCGGTTGCACAAGAACCATGAGCTAGCACGGTTTGCTGCTGAGAAGTTGTATTTACTGGAACCTCACAAGACCTCAAATTATGTGCTGTTGTCAAACATCAGTGCTGAGGCAGGCAAGTGGGAAGAAGCTGAAAAGATGAGGGCTTCAATTCAGGAAAAAGGAGTTTATAAGCCACCTGGTTTAGCTGGATCGACGTAGATCTCCCTCCAATGATTCGGCATCAGTGTTTCCAGTGCAGGTTTTCACTCGTTTGTGGAACACAACTGCAGGGAGAAAAAATATGTTCCGGGCCGCACTTGTCTGATAGAAACTCTTGCCTGTTCATGTCCTGGTGCTGAGCATCCGGAGCCATAATGCTATACTACTTCACAAGTTAAAACAAGATGACACGACCACCGCATCCAACCGGTTGCTGGTTTTCTGTTCTTATAGGAGGAGAGCCTCAGATTTCTGGAATCTGCGAAGCCATCTCTGTCTCCTCTGTTCAGCCGAGCTCTCCAAACACTATATATGAAAGTGGTGCGGGCCGCGCCGCTAAGCCCGCTGGGCCAAGCCGCGCCGTGAGCCCGTATAGCACTTTAATCAACCCGCGTAATCAGAACGGTGCCGCAAGCGCAACCCGCGTATCCTGGCGGCGCCGCCACAGCCCGCATCTCCTGCCCCCGTCGCAGCCGGCACCACCGAGATCTCCTACCTCATGCCGTCTACGACCTCATCGTGCCCGCCACTGCCGTGATCCCCTGCCCCCATCGCCATCCTCGGCCCCCTTCTCGAGCGCTGCTGTCGGGATCCGCAGGATTTAAAAATTGGTAGGGTAGCGTAGGTAGAAGAAGCAAGAGGCACATGCGGACGGCGGCGCCTTGGCCCTTGACTACAACTTCGCAAGCACTTCTTGTCCGCCATTCTCGGCTCAGTTATCGACGGTGGCGACGACCTGAGAACTAGAAGACGCCGATATGGTGAGCAGATCAATCATGAGGATGAACTTGTTGGTGCTTGTACTTGTTCGCTTTTGCAGCTGGGATGCAAGGCGGTGAGTGCTGGTTCAGATCCTGGTACAATAACATGAATTCTGAGCTAATGTGGCAAGAACACATCCGTTTGGTGTATCTGATTTTTTTTCAGAATTTTTATAAAATTTTGAAACCTTTGATTTGGAGTCATAGCCTAGTATTACTTGTTCTGTATGCTGTGTCCAGCGTAAACTTATGAAGCAGGCCGGCGGGCGCCGCAAGCTCGTTGCGGCTGGTGACGGGTTTGCCGCAGCAGCCCGCTGCAACAATGTGGCTTTTGCGGCGGCGGGGCGAGCAGCCGTAGCCCATCCCACTTTCATATATACCAAACACCGACCAAATCCTGGAACGCTCCTAAAGTGATTCATCAGATGGGTCCTTGGTCATTTACATTGGTAAATTAAAGATGAGCAAGCAAGAACATCGTCTCTTGTTGCACAAGAGCATTAGTGGACACTTGCATGCTCCTGTATTGTACTAGTGATCTTAGTGATGATTATCAATGTACCTGATCATAGCAAGTTTCCTTTCAGAACTTTACATGTAACTTAAGCAAGAAACTAGCAAATTTTTTGTGTAATGAATGTCACGTGCCAACAGCTGCTCAATGATGATCTGTTGACGTTCCTTGCCAAAAAAAATGATGATCTGTTGACCGAATGTCAATTTTTCTGTTGCTACCGCTGCATACAAGATTTCGAGGCCCAACACTGGCGGAGATAACATGATGCCTTTGTATGCACGTGAATACCCAGCTTCCGGAGCAAAAAAAAAATACGTATATGTATGTGCACATTTGATTAGTCCAGCAGAACAACAAACCCGCTAGCCCAGTAGCTAAGGCCCATGACAGAGATGAAAACCCAAACAACCGGTGCCCACGTTGTAGTTCCCTGACTCAGAGCCTTTTATGGCCACATCGCGCAACACATTTATGACTCCGTTCGTCCGCCGCGTCGGTTTAGTTCCTATCGCTCGCGGCGGCCACCCATCGTTTTCTGTAGCTAGCCTTCATCGCCGACGGCACGAGCGAAGGGCTTCCTGAAGTGTAGCTGGGCACGTACGAGCTGCGATTGGTACGATGGACTCATCGATATGCCTTCTTACTCCATCCATTTCAGCCACGAGCCTACAAACTTAAGCCCGATGAAATTGCGTTTGTGATGATTGATGAATCTGATTTCTTTTTCTTATAGGTCTCACTCCCATGCGAAAAAGGTTCCTGTCTTCCTGGGCATTCATATCTTCCTGAATGAGCTGCAGCAAGAGCAGCTACACAGTGGCTAAGGCAGCACACACATCAATCATCCAACTATGCACGAAGTGGCTGGAGGTCGGGTTGCCGGTGAGTATTCTGATTTCTTTAGACTTTATACTTATTTAGATATTAGATTTTAGCAGTAAATGAATGGATATCTAAATAAAATGTGCATTTTTATAAATGTAGTATTTTGAGACATGAAGATGAAAACAATTGATTTGAAATCTATATGGGAAAGAGCTGCAAAGAGACAGAAGAAAGGTCCACAATCAGTTTCTAGTGACCATCATGATCAGAATCAGAATAATTCACCTTCTATTGAGTTGCAAGTCCAACCTGTTGAACCGGAGGTAGCAACCACGGAACCTGAGATAGTGAGCAACGGGCCAGAGCCAGAGATGGCAAGCACAGAACCTTCTTTTTCCCCTGTTAGAGATGGTGATGAAACAGAGGATGACTCAACTGATGAAGCCATTTATGATCTTGATTTGCTTTCTCATGACCCCGGAAAGAGGATTCCATCAAATACTATGATGTCAATGACCGAAACGAAGTGGTCAGGGGATACATTGCATTGGGACCATGCCAACCATGGGGTCGCGATTTTCCAAAAAGACAAATTGGTGGTAAGCAAAGGCGATTCATTAGTACTTGGTTTGAAGAATATAAGTGGTTTGAATACAGTGTGGAACTAGATGCTGCATTTTGTTTCATTTGTTACTTGTTCAAGCATAAAACTAATTCTTCGTGTGGAGATGCTTTTGTTAACCAAGGATTTAGAAACTGGCATATGAAATCACAGATTGGTAAACATGTTGGTGGTGTGAGTAGTTTTCACAATATGGCCCAACAAAAATATGACTTGTTCATGACACCTAAGGCGATAATTGTTGAGAATTTTACTTGCACCATGAAACAAGAGAAGGTTTTATATTTGTCCCGTCTCTCCTTTTCCCTCCAGTGCTTGAAATTTCTTTTACGTCAAGGTCTGGCTTGTCATGGGCATGATGAGAGTCAAGATTCACTTAACAGAGGAAATTAGTTCAAGGAAATTTCAAAGAAGTCAACATGGTGGTTTTAAAGAATGCTCCAAAGAATTGTAAAATGACTTCCCCAAAAATACAAAAGGATCTCATCAAAAGTTGTGCCCAAGAAACTACTAGGCTTATCATGGAAGATCTTGGTTGATGTGTATCAAAAAGAACAACTAGCCCTTTCTTTGCGCTATGTTGATAAAAAGGGAAGGGTAGTGGAGAGATTTCTTGAAATGGTCCATGTTGAAAACACTACTGCTGCAACCCTTAAAGCTGCAATTCTGTCACTGCTTATGGATCATTCATTGAGTTTATCTATGGTCCGTGGCCAAGGATACGATGGAGCTCGTTATGTGCATTGCTTTGCACATCAACTCCAGTCAACTCTTGTGGCTGTTTCTAAGGAAAATCTGGATTGTATTTGGTTCTTTGATCAACTTAAATTTTTGCTAGCTGTTATTGGAAATTTTTGTAAGAAGACCCAAATGCTTCGAGTAGCTCAAGCTCAACGAATAGTTGATGCATTGGAATTGGGTGAAATAGATACCGGAAAGGATCTAAACCAGGAGATGGGATTAGGAAGGCCAAGAGACACACGTTGGGGATCTCACTACAAAACTATATCTCATGTTATTTCATTGTATCCTTCCATCCGGCAAGTTCTCATTAAGGTTGGAAATGATCGATCTCAAGGCACAGAGTGTACACAAGCTCAGACAATGTTGACGAAATTCAAGTCATATGAATTTGTGTTCATGGCACACTTATTGCTAATCACCTTTGGGTACATAGATGACTGAAGTCATGCTTTACAAAAGAGGGATCAAGATATTGTCAATGCAGTAGATCTCATTTATTTAACAAAAAATCAATTGCAGTTTCTACAGGAGGGATGGGAAGAATTTCTTAAAGATGTCAACTATTTTTGTGTGAAATATGGTATAAAAATAGCTGATATGGATGGTCTTTACAAGCCAGTTGGACGAGACATGAGATTCTTTCCTAAAGCAAAGAATCAACATCGGTTTCATGTTGATATGTTCTTGAGCGTTATTGATAGGCAACTCCAAGAGCTAAATGACAGATTTGATGAGGTAAATACTGATTTGCTTCTTTATATGGCATCATTCAATCCTGCTGACTCATTTGCTGCTTATAAAAAAGAGAACTTAGTTAAGCTTGCTCAGTTTTACCCTAAAGATTTCTCAAGCATAGAAATGCACCATCTCCATGTCCAACTTGGATTGTTCATAGCTGATATGCGTAGAGATGAACGGTTTAGAAAAGCTAAAAATCTTGCATAGCTCTCTATTATGCTTGTTGAAACAAATAAGCATACCAAACACGATGTTGTGTACAAGCTTCTTAAATTAGTACTCATACTTCCGGTTGCAACTGAAGTGTTGAGAGAGTATTTTCCTCTATGAACTTTGTAAAGAATAAGTTGAGAAATAAAATGAGGGATCAATATTTGAACAATTGCTTGGTTACATTTATCGAGCGAGATTTTTTCTTGAAAGTGAAGGACGACGATTGTAATATTTAGTTTATACAACTGTTTGTATGAATAATTATGACTTAAAAATTATGCTTTGGTGGGTGTTCTTGACTTTGTGACGGAAGATTTTTTGCCCGTGAGAATACCCTCTCACCGATCCTGGCTCCGCCACTGAGGCCCAATGTTGCAAACTGTTTAGCCCTGTGATTCTGTGAACCATACACAAAGGCACAAAGCTGCGATTTCAAAGGACACGGACACCGCATGCTCTAACTAACTAAATCAGCAAAAGTACTGGTCAACGGTCAGCCTGCAGACAAGCATCCGCTAGGAAGTGGGTAGGATGGCACGCTCGACCATGCATGCACTTCTCCACCTGGGACGTTCCTACGAACTCCAACCTAAACCTCCTCATGGCGTCCTACATATGAGCCCCTCGAGACATGCTGTCTCCACCCTGCAACACCACGCCGGTGACGTCAACGGTGAGCACTGATGGACCCCCGCCGCTGTCGCCGCGTCGCGGCCCTTCTCGCCACAACACTCTGCCTGGTGGCTGAGCACGAAGGGCGGGGCGCGGCCGCGGCAAGGCCGCTGCGGCGCCTGCACGCGGTCGAGGAGAGAACGTCACCTTCGGCGTCGGAGGCGGTGCTCGACGTGGCGGCAGCCGAGGCGCCGGAGGGCGTGAGGTGGGTCGGCGTTGGCGGCGGCGACGAGCTTCTCAACGAAGGGAAGTGGCTGCCCATGCCGATGCCGGCGTCGCTGACGCTCCCGGCCGCGGTGGGGCTACGGTTCCCATCCGTCCCACCGTTCCCGGGCGCGGCCGGCGCGTCCATGCCATGGCTACCCGCGTTCGCCGGGCCAGGCGCCGGGATGCCGGCGCTCGTGCCGCCGTACATCGGCGCCACGCGGCAGGAGCAGCTCAGCCTGTGGGCGTCGCTGTTCAACCCGCTGCAGGTCCGGCCGCGGCTGCCGGCGGCGGGCACGCTCGGCGGCCCCGCTGTCGGCGAGGCGACAGGAGCGCAGGTCGTCGACCGCGGGAACCCCGCCGGCGGCAAGGCTGCGGAGGAGGAGGGCGAGACCATGGACGTGCCCACGGCGGCCGCGGTGCCGCTCGCCGTGCCTAGGTGGGGCGTCTCGTTCGGGAACGTCGGGCGGCGCGGCTAGCTAGCTCGTGGTCGTGCGTGGCGCAATAAGCCTGTTAGATTAGTGGAATAGCGGACACGTTGCGCGCGTGGCGTGCGAATGGGCTGTCCTCTCCTTCTCAGTTTTGGCAAAGTTATCGATCGTTTGCATGTCGAACATTTTGCAAGTTTTTCAAGAAGAAATGTGTTTGTATTATTGATCAGTCTACAGGTTGCGAAGAAGTCTAAGGCCGGGGTTAGATAGCGCAGCGTGATGAGGTTCAGACAACCATTGGAGCAACGCTTCCACCCAGGTTCGACGTATCAGAAGATTCGAACTACTCCTAGATCCAAGCAATAAGCAATACGCATTTCTTCTTGAGGGAGTAATATGCCGTCTAATTCATGCCTACTCACAGTGGTGTCAGTGCTTAGTTGGCGAAAATTTTACTACAAGGACAGAAAAAAAAATGGAAAAGGAAGTAGCAAGTGGTGGGTCTGATATAACCGAACGGACCCATGTCGGTCGATAGTCTCGTGCAAACGTTTCCGAACACTCACGGGCTTAAAATTGTTCAGGCTAATGATGCATGGGCCCTTGATCCCCGATAATAATTGGCTTCACCAACCCGACAACTGTATACGGGCTTCGTACTTAAAGGCTTTTCCCTCTCGCCACTGCAAGCGGGCCCACGTTTATCACGGAGCGACCCACGACCCAGACTCGCCGACACGGCCCACCCAGAGCCCACACAGCGGGGACAGTCGTCGTAGCGGTAGTAACAGTGATGGACCCTCCTATAACGTGGGCCCCCCGTGGTAGCCCGCCGGCCCTGATTGGCCAGATCCGCACCTGTCTGTCGACAGCACGCAGTGACAAACAAACAGTGAAGCCGTTCGCTGTTGCCGCCGTGAGGTGAGATCCAATCGTCCTCTAAAAAGGGCTGCTGCTCAGCTCAATTATCCGTCTGCGATTTTTACCACACTAGTACGGTCCTCAGTGGCGGACTCAAGATTTTTTTGTTAGGTGTGCACCCAAATTTTTTTCGCAAATTAAATAGAAAAAATGAAAAAAATACTAAAAAATATATATATAAATGCGGTCATTTGATATTAATTGTTCAATGATCACAAACGGTCTTACATAAATAAAAGTAAATTAATACAATACTAATATAGTTCCAAATAATGCTGAAGCGGCGATCTTTACCATATATTTTTCTTATTGAGAAATCATGAGCATAAGGTTTATATGGAAAAAAAAAGTATCCTCGTCGAACTGCATCTTGATCGTTGACATCATAGGATGCAATAGGCATCCTTAATCCTGGATCATGTTCTGAGACTGGTAACATCACAAGCAGGAGGTGATTCTTGTTCTTCTCTTTGCCCATCAGACATATTCAGTACTATATGTTGCTTTAGTTGATCTGGTTCTTCAATTTCTTCGGAAGATGGTGCACCTTGTTTTTGATTTTGCCTTTCTGCCGCAGCCTTTTTAACTTTTGCTTCATGTTTCTGGAAAGTAATGTAATGTCGTTGTTTCTCTTTATGTCTACAATTCATAAGTAATATAGATCATTAGCAATGCACAGCAAGTAATATAAGTCTCATATAAACTGGTCAGGCATTATGCAATCAAGTTTCTAGATGCAAATAATAATCTGGTACTCTGGAAATAATGATTTGTAAATCACTGATCAGAAAAAATTGATCAACTATTGAAAGATTAATTACTTGAATACTGCTATCAGGTAGGAGCCGCAGGCAGAGAGGTCACGCAGGCCGCAGGAAGGATCGATCTCACACAGTGAGGTCGTAGGATTGTATCGCCGTCGTCTTCGTTTCGTGAGCAGCACTCAGCCTCGCATGCAAGAGCGGTAGTTAGGGAGACGAATGAAAAAAAATGATCGATACGACTTTCTAAAGGCACGTAAGTGCCTCTAGACTCTCTAATGCTCAGAGATTTGAACTGATTGCATACTATTTAATTTTTTTTCCAAAATTTCCGGGTAGACCGTGGCCCACTGAACTACCCTGTGGGTCCGCCCCTGACGGTCCTAGTACCTTGAGCTGAAGAAGTAGAAGGAGGTGGAGGAGGCTGGATGGATGGCAGTGGCAGGCGTACAGTAACTGGAGCTTGAAGAAGGCAGGCAATGGATGGTCGGAGGTGAAAGGCGCGGTAATGGCGGGGCATGGATGGATGGGGCCTGCCTGGGGGTGGGTGGCCTCTCCCTCGGCGCCGTTTGTAGGTAAAGGGGTGTTTGATGGCTACCGCAACTCGCCACGCCGCGCCAACGAGTTTTTGCAACAGTTTTTTTTTTTACTTCCAGACCTGCGGCCTAGTGTTGCATGCCTGCAGTCACTTCGTTGATTTGCATGGCCCATGCGATGCCGAAAGTACGGCAAACGAATTCTTCAATCAGCATCCAAACAGCTCTTAAATGCGACAGTCAAGCGAGGCATGTGAAGAACACGTACAACCGCTGTTCTTCGCGTGGTCTACGACTGGCGCAGCTGTCAAAGATAAGTACGTGTACTTGTACAGTACGATCTTCTTATTTCGAGGTTTGGCGTCGTGCAGTGAAGGCTTCGTACCGACGAACAGCTTTACTCGAGTGATCAGATCGCCGGTCGGAGGGTGGCCCCCCCTCCAGCCTGAAGAGGAAGAGCTGACGAAGAGCACATGCTTCCAGCGAGGCGGCGGTGATGGCGCAGGGTTTATTATTTCGTTTAAACCGATAAAAAATCGCAAAAGTTAAAAAAAAAATTTAAAATCGTTTCAAATCGAAAATTTATAATTTGAAGAAATTGTTACAATAAATCGGCCGGTTTCACCCGTTAGTCGAGCGGTTTCACCGGTTAGCCGACTGGTTTCTTCGGTTTTTACGGTTTCAGATTTCAGATTTCAAAATCTGAAACCCATCCGATTTTACCGAATTTTTAAATTTTTAAAAATTTTTAAAATAAAAATCGAACGTACGATAAAACCGAACCGGACCAATTTCACTAGAAAACCGTGAAGTTTTGTCAGCCTTGTGGGTGAGGTGTCGATCGACGATGGTCGGTCAATGCGGCACCAATTGTTTGTTGCCTTGTACTGTGGAGTAATCGCCATGGGGGTGGAAGGACATTTGGACCACGGCCGCCGATGCCGACGACGACGAGTCGCCAGCCACGCATCGTGTCTCCGTCGCGTGGCGGATCTTGCCAGCAAGTTGTGCATGGCTTCGGATTTTTTTTTTCCCCGTTGGATATCATCGAACAGCCAATGGGTTCGGCCAAAGCTTTCTTCCTTCCCGACCTCTTTTCCGGAGCACGAGCATGAACACATACGCGACACAGAGGGGTTCCGAATTCCGATGCAGTTCATCATCATCGTCAGATGATGGCATCCATCCGCTTTTTCAGTCACGTTTTCAGCAGCGCGAGAGAAAGCCAAGAACACGAGGCCAAAAGAATCATCCAGCTCGCCTGTATTTTACACGCCGAATTCATCTGCAACAATCATCATCCTCTTTTTACTAACCGCCACACGGACCGGACAAAACTTATTAACCTCCTAATTAACAACGGATTAATGACCACGACTCGACTCGACTCATCATCAATGGCGATGCCGCGAGGACTGAGTCCACTGACGGACGGGGAGTGAGCAGGCCCACTGTCTCACTGTGCTGCTGCGGCGGCGGCGGTTACTTCCTTCTTCGCGCCGGCCCTGGCCTTCTTCGCACCGGCAGCGGGGTTTGCGGAGGAGGAGGAGGAGAAGAGGCGGTCGATGCCGAACACGGAGACGGACTTCCGCGACCCGCGGAGGGAGCAGACGGGTCCCACGTTGAGCACAGGCGCCACGCGGACGTGCGACGAGTACGACCGCTCGATGGCGCCGCCGCGGTGGGTGCCGTTGCGGCAGCCGCTCGGGCTGCTCGCGCTGCGCCCCAGCCCGTGAAACACCACCTTGCCGGCGGCGGTCAGGCGCGGGCTGTCCGCGGCGACGCTG
>BCLF01000105.1:681184-693523 GCA_001602275.1 Zoysia japonica | reverse complement strand
ATAAGTGGATAAAAGGTGATACTATCGGTTGCTTTACAAAAGTAAGATAGATAAGAAATTTCAGCGCAACAAAAATATTGTCACCTTTTGTAGATTGATGTTCAATAAGTTTATTTTCATTTTCAACAATACCTTTTGGCGTGTTATCATCAGTTTCATCTTTAGCTATGCATGGAACATTGTGTATCTCTTTTTTCTTCATGTATATATATATCACTTTTATCTTCTTGTTTTATCTCAATTTCTTGCAAAATGTTAGATGCAATATGACGTACAGTAGAAACCTCCTCCTTCAAAGAGTGTTCATCAACTAGATATAGATTTTAAAAATGTATCAACAAAGGTTTTCTCATTAAAATTTTAGCATCACTCCATGTCCGAGGATATTATTTTATAATTAAATTTTGCCACAAAGTTAAAGCATGATCAACTAATGCGCGACGAACATTCAAAAACTTTCTTCTTTCACTTATACGGCATTGTCCAAATAGATTATCCATCTTTTTTTTCAAACAATATATTTAATAGAATCTAAACCATTATATAAAGAAAGAGATGAACGAATATAATTACTCGTGGAAGGAGATGATGCAGTAATGGTCTGAACCTTATGCTTCTTTTGATCACGTGCGATATCTCTGTGCGGTGGATTACATCTCTTAGACATATTGTTCTAAAACTCAATGCGTTTTTTACAGTTTGTCTCGAAATTATCAAGGACTCTTTGTAAAGCAGGACTCACATTGTATTCATCTCCTTTTCTTCTTGTCATAGTTAGAAAAATAGCATATGAACAACAAAAAAAATATTATTTTTGCAATTACAGTGAAGTGTGTGGTGAAAATTTCGCAAAAAAAAACCTTACCAAGCTCTTGCAAGATGCTTATCAAAGCAAATCAAAAGATAGTGTAACCAATGGCAGAAAAAATCAGGGAGTCATAATTCTACAATTGCAGAGTCAAATGCAGTGCTGATCTGAGATGGATATGTGGAGCTTAAAGGGCTAAAATAATGATTAGTGTAATACAATTCTATAACAGATAGTAATGTTGAATAAGTGTTTTAAGTACTATGTTCTAGTTGCTAGCTTAATTGTATTAAAAAAAACTCAAATGTTAAAAGAATATGAATAAAGATATCAAAGGCCAGCAACAAGACAAATGATAAAGTTACAGAAATCAGTAAATTGTTCAGCACTTGAAAAATCAGCAAAAGTTAATTCCCGGCTTCATGGTCATCAATTTTTTTTATTTTTTTGATATTTTTCTCTGAACCAAAATCACAAAAGATGGTACATGACCAAATTTCAGATGAATATAATGGAAGATGTGGCCTGAAGAAAATCTCAATTTATGTTAAATCTATGCTGAAACTTTGGAGCGCGAAAACAGAAACTTCTGTTCTGAATTTGTTGAATCTAGGATCATCAGAGGATGGAATTTTTTTAGATATTCAAAAATTACTTATATGTCTAATTTGAAGTCCAGAAACAAAAGTTATGACTATTTTAATAATGGATCTCCGAATCAGATTTTTTTAAAAGGCTAAAAACAGATTCGAATTTCAAATTGGGTGCTAATTTTTTGTACAATTTTTTGGATGATTGAGCAACAGATAAATATGGAGAGGTGGATCTACGAAAGGTGGATTTGGTTGTGATCGAAATATGGGTTGGGTGGGTGGGATAAAATTTTAATGCAAAAGAAACAATTAACAGATGTGACACGATAACAGATCTAAACACGATGTGGATGAACGATGAAAGAAAACACCTGGATACAAAATGATCATCAAATCCAGCAACCAAAACACAAACTAAGGACACAAACTCAACACTACGAACTCTGAAATAAAATTATGCAAAAGCTAAACACGGCTTAGACAGAGGAGCACTTAATGATCTAATAATTTTTTTTGTTGCGGCTTGGACGATAGGATGAATACAAAATAAATAAAGATAGATGTGAACCTGACGGTATACCTGAAGCTCTGATTACCACTTGATGTATGCGTGGTTCTCGATCTTCCGTCAGGTCGTAATAACTCTTGATTTGGTTATTTGGTGTAGATGCGACACACAATCGATCCGGCCTCAAATCAACACGATTCGAACCTCACAATTGCAGCATCACTTCTCATCTGGTTATCAACCGTGCATACATGATTGACTCATCAAGAAGACTAATTCTAGCCTGCGAATCAAAAAACACAAGCAAAAACAAGGAAGAACGCAACTCAATTACGAAATATAAATTAAATCACAAAGTTGAAAAATCAATGAACCGTCAAACGGCGAAACTGTTTTATAATAGAGAAAAACTAATCAAAACCTCTCTCTAATGACGGCGGCTACTGATTATATAGAGTTTTGGATGACTTTAGAGGCAAACCCTAATAGTAATAGGTCTAAAAAAGATACACGGCCTAAATGTTAAAAGATAGTGTTGCAGCATCTAAGGCAGTTTCTGAATATTATTTTGTTTTAACGATTTACACTGATTCTGGTCGAATTTGAAGATGAGTGGAAAGGTTATCTTGTTAGCTTTTCAACCGTATCTAGAACGTCTAAAACAGAGCTCATATGAAATTGATGCATCTGTTTTAATGCAAGCTGCTCTTAAAGTCCGAGTACGACTCGAACTCGAGTTGTTTTAATATTCTTCAGAGTCAAACGTGCGGTTCTGATTTTGAGCATCTCCAAATCCTTCTTCATGCTTTTCTTCACTCTCTCCAATGTTTCTAATCATAATAAAGTTATTTATTTTTTAAAAAAAAAGACATGCGTTTAAAAACGAGCTCACTTTTAATCTCAACTATCGTACGTGAGTTTTATCGATACTAATTTAAAGAGTCTTTGTGTGTATTTAAAAAAGAGATGTACTCATCATTACGGTGACTGAGATCTTGGGGGATCATTTTATTTTAACCTGGAATATGCGATGGAAGACTGTTCTTCGAGGCGGCGCTTGGCGCGAGCGGATTGATGGGTTCAGGTTAAAAGTGACCGGGGTTAGGCCGTGCATAGTAAGAGGACTTGCTGTCATTCGGATGCTGCTGTCAATGCCCATTTCGAGGTCCCTTTCCACCCATCGGTGTGGTGTGTAGAGCTGCAGGGCATAAATTCTCCCATTTATTCATTATCACCAAGACTGGTTAGCTAGCAGTGGGAGGTCTTGCTTTTGCAATTACTTCAAGAACAGTTGGAGTTTCCTTTCTGGAGTGGATGGGATCCACGGAACGGAATAGCATCTCTTTAGTTGTGTCCTGCAATCTTATCACATCACCACCTTTCTATGCTTGACTTGTCCAAGACCAGTGAGGAACTTTCATAGGAACCATTGGCTCCACTAATCGCTCAGCCCAGTGGTCATGAGTCATGACCATACAAACAAGACACATGAATCTGCTTGCCACTGGTGAAGTTCTGATTTGAGACCCGTTCAAATCAAGTAATGACTTTGCGCAGCCGTAACCGAAACAAATGGCATCGCCGCCAAAAAAACAAGAGACTTTATATTATGCGCACCAAGAAAGTTGGGTATCATTACATTAATCTCCAGTTTATATGATATTTTTTAGTCTTTGATTTATTTATGACTTGAGTTTGAAGTGAACAGGGAAAGTTTTGGCGGTATTTCCACCGCACCTACGAGGCTGCAACAAACAAAGCTGGCAGTCTACTCTGTTTATAGCCGCCGGGATCGGATCGGTTTCCTGAGTGCTCTACTTCTCTGCAGTTAGCATTTGACTTGGAGGCGCTGGAGTATTGGCCGGCCAGCTGGATACACCTTATTAGCTGACAAGTGGTGCACTTGGCTGTGCTGTGCATCCTCTCCCTTGGGATTTTTCACCTTGAACGTTAGGATAGGATTGTTAGTTCAATTTCGGACTAATTATGCTACCTTATCGTCAATTAAAAATAACTGAATGGAATATATGTTTAAGCTCTGTTTGAAATATGATAAAATTTCTCTTTTTTATGGTTTTTTCTATAAAATTGAACTGATTTTTTTTATAAAATTGAACTGTTTTTTATAAAATTATATTTTATTTTTGTAAAATTCTTGCCTTCCGAACAAAACCTGGGGGCTAATCCCAAATTTCTTCGTTGGCACATGGAGAGTTGCGTCCGCTAGTCTCTCTTGTACTGACCTGGAACTGAAAGTGCTGCTGCCCCTTATTCGCGGAAAGAAAAGGCGAAGCTGACTGAAATGAAGGGAAACTGACGGAGAGAGAGGTGATCGACTGAGGAGCTTGAGGTAGACCCGCCTATAAACCCAGCCATCGACTTGCCAGTCACATGACATATGCAAGCACGACTGACTAGTCCTTCCTCCATCTTGCTGCTGCGCCGGAGAGGAGGGAAAAGGCACCATGTCGATGAGTTTCGTGAGCATGGTGGAAGCGGAGCTGCCGCCGGGGTTCCGGTTCCACCCCCGGGACGACGAGCTCGTCTGCGACTACCTGGCGCCCAAGGTCCGCGGCACGGTCGGCTTCTCCGGCCGCCGCCCGCCCGTCGTCGACGTCGACCTCAACAAAGTCGAGCCGTGGGACCTCCCCGGTGAGTACTACGATCGTCATGGTCTCTCTCCTGTCGAATTTTCGTTGATTCCGATTAAGAGCCACGAATTGTTGCACCACGTCGAAGGGAGAGCAAGAGATGCCCGATCACGTTTGTGATCGACCTTGCTATAATAGATCACGATCGGCTTAAAATTTTTGCTGATCTCTCCCTATTTTTGGCTTTTGCACTTCGATTTGGGATCATCATCCTTTGTTACTGCTTAATTCGGCGTCAAAGAACACCACAAATCCCCAATTTGAGGACAATTGCACCCTTACAACCAAAACATTATTAAAAAAAAGCGTATGAACTCGTCCAGATACAGCCCTTTATTATTATTTTTTTTCAATTTAATTTTTTCATTACGAAATTGAACATCAATTGACAATTACTAGTAAACAACGTAGGTTAGTTTTCTTTCTTGCTACTATATGATTCCGTTTCCATGGAGCGTACGCGCATTTGTTTTAGGACCTTCATGTGGCGCTTAAAAAAAAATCAACATCGCTATCAGGGAAGGCATAACTGATAGAAGATTATAATATCAAAAGCAAGTCTTTCTAGATAAATCAAAGTACAAAATTAATCTTGGCAGTTTCATTTAAAACATGTTGAAAGAACGTTGTTGAGACGATTAAAAGTGAACACAATTGCTCCTTCATTTAGATCTCATCTTGCAGTTTCAATTTGACAGCCTAGATCATTCTCACCCATTGGTTTTTCTTAGTGATCTTACTGACTTTTAGTTTATTGGACTATTACCTTTTTTACGAGTTACTACTACTTGACTATTCCCACAACACAATTTTTTGATAAGCTTAAACATGTACCACGATGGGTCAATATTTAAATAAGGTTGATAGGTCTGATTCGCAAATGACTTCACAAACTAATCCAAAAATGCTTGCAGCACAGCAAAGAGTGCAAGAAAAAAAATTGGCGTCGCCCGGATTCGAACCGGAGACCTTCAGTGTGTTAGACTGACGTGATAACCAACTACACCACGACACCTTTCTGTTATGCCGATTTATTTTAAATCATAAATCCGTAATATATCCATAGAGAAACGACAAAATTCAAATCACATCTTACGCGTGAGATCTCAGATTCTCAGCACACGCTCAGTATGGTCCGAACACGCGGATTTCTTTTTCATAGCTTGTTCTTTGTGCATGACGCCTAGATGGGCATGCATCACAATTAGGTCCAAGCTGCCAATGTGCAGCGCCCATGCTACTTCTACCCATGGCGACGTGCTGTGGTTTTGTGATCACAAACAAGCAGTGACGAAGTTAGAGCAAATATGTTAGGGGTGCATAAACTTTATAATATGCTTAAAAATATCTGATTTAGTTGTAGATGCATAAATTTTAATTTACAGGGTGCATATATGGTGAAAATTTAGCAATTATTAACAATTTTGGAAAATTCGTGGGTGCATTTGCATCCGGCACGCTACATGTAGCTTCGCCCCTGCAAGCAGGTCCATCAACATGAACGTAGAGTCACTGTTGATCTCAGCAGCATTTGATGGCAACCAATGACCAAAATATGAGTCCCTAAGAAATGGAGGATTTTAAATTAAAAGAAACGCTAAATTATTTTTCTATGTGCAGCTGAAGCATCAGTAGGTCCTAGGGAGTGGTACTTCTTCAGCCTGAAGGACCGGAAATACGCGACGGGACTGCGCGCGAACCGGGCAACGGTGTCGGGGTATTGGAAGGCCACTGGAAAAGATCGAGCGGTGGCGCGGCGAGGGATGTTGGTGGGGATGAGGAAGACGCTGGTGTTCTACCAGGGACGGGCTCCAAAGGGAAGGAAGACGGAGTGGGTGATGCATGAGTATAGGATGATGGAGCATGAGCAATCTCCCAGGCTCTCTGCCAAGGTAATTAAGTGTCTACAGCTCATGTATATGTGAAATGATCGAAATGTGTTGCATCCTATGTAATTTGCAAATAAAACTAACGGTAATAGCCTAAGAGGTGGTGGGGTCTATAGGATAAATGTCTATTGAGAATTTCTAATGAATTAATTGCATCGACTTGGTACAAAGATTGAAGTACTTCAATTCATTATCCAGACGACTTGAAGTGCACTAGTGGGAATATTTTCTACAGAACAATTGTTGCCAAGAATTTTTTGTCAGTACATATGATATGGCCATCTCTACTTGTCGCTTTAAGTTTATTTTTTGTTTCAACTGATAGTACGTCTTTCATTCATTTATTTGTTGTATCGCATTTGTAACCTGACTTAATCAGATCAGTGAAGATGTCAGCGCTAGAACTTTCAGAATGATTCACAAGATTGCAATCAGACTGCTAGTACAGCTACAACTCGAGACTTCCATCAATGAACTAACCAACCTTTTGATTGCTCCTGCATGTAACTAGCAGGAGGAAGACTGGGTCCTGTGCAGAGTCATCTGCAAGAAGACATCAGCCGAAGGAGGCGCCACCGCGAAGCCTGCAAGAGGCCTCGCAATCAATGGCTACGACACTGCAACAACCACCTCGCCGCCATTACCTGCCCTCATGGACACCACCCTGGCACAGCTCCAGGTTGCCATGAACACCACAGGTGCCGGTGCGATCGAGCAAGTGCCCTGCTTCTCCAGCTTCAACAATATTACCAGCAACAGCGGCAGTGTTGCTAGTGCTGCTCAGCCATGCTACCTTCCCATGGCCACAAGCAGCAACAGCATGAGCTACCTGGGCCATGGTCTGCCTGAACTGAGCAGCTGCTTTGGTCCTCTGAACTCTGACGAGAAATTGCTCAAGGCTGTGTTGAGCGAATTAGGGGGTGGAGTGATGCAAAGCCTGTCACCTGACATGACCGCTGCTGCGAGCTCTACATGGATGAATCACTTCTAGGAAAATTATTTAGGTAGAATACAATTGAATGTGATTGTATATGGATATACAGTTATTGTGTGGCACAATATTTTAATATGGGTAACAGAGCATGTAACATTTTTTCTGTGATAAATTCTGTGATGATTATTGAAGTTATTCAGAAGTAGAAGGTTCGAGTAACAAGAGCATTCTGCTGTGTCCGAATCCTATGCTGTCTGTTCTTTTGTTACATAGGTTGTGCTCTCCTCCATGAACGAAATACGTTGTGTATTTTCCTTAAGAAAAAGAACAAACAAATGTGCTCTCAGGTCCTCCTCTCTCGTCCTTTGGTTTACTATGTGCAATTAGCTCTACAACTCTGTCTACATTCATGTAACAGCAATATAGCTTGTGCAATACTAATTCAGATTGCACAACTTGCCATCCATGCGCTGTACCAGACCAAATTCAGTCTTGCTATTTAATCAGAAAAGCATGCACAACAGTCACATCCAAGCATCTCATGTTTACACCATTCTTATCTTCTGTTGTATTGTTGCCATGAGAAATTCAGCAGTAAGTCGATGCCATGGCTTTTCAGTGCGCTATTTCTGATATTCTGCTAACCGGCTGCATGAAAGTGACCGCTGACACTCTTTGTGCTTCATTGCACCTTTCAGAAAATGGCTCTGATTTGGCTTTTCTACCTTGTGGCATCTATACTGGTACTCTTATGCGTATGAATACAAGTCTTGTACAATGTGGACCTCTTTTAGTCATCTATCTTGTCAATACTTGGAAAGATTACTGGGCATTAAAAGAAAGAGGGACCATGTGTACTTGCACCAAGGTATCAGTCAGGGAACTGGTTTTGTACAGTTGCAATATATTGTTGATTAGGCTGAACATTCTGTTTCTATAATAAGCACACTCGCAGCATGATAACGATCCAAAACTCTGTTCACCCATCAGACTTGGATAGATTAAACATCCACGCCGCAATCGGTGCCTCAAACATCATTCAATCGAACGTGAACAATATAAAGCAGAAAAATGTAAAAAAAAAATTCAACGAAAAGGAAAAACTTATTTGCTGACTCCAAATGAAAGGCTTAACTGCGTAAGAATTAAAAGGCTAACATATTTGATGGTAAGAATTTTTTTTTTAAAAATCTTGTATTGGAGTTTGTCGTATGTGCTAGAGTGCACGTCCAGTTTCAGTCAAGCAACTGGTTTTGTACAGTTGCAATAGACTCTTAACCAGTCGGAACTTTCTGTTTTTATAAATAATCACAGGAGCAGCATCGCAACGATCCAAAACTATGGTCTCCGCGCCAAATTTTCTAACATGACAGCTCACAAATTATGGGTTCAATTATATCTAAGGTTGACTCTTTATGTGCTCGATCAGGTCTTATTCAGAGGACTATTTCTGATTTGATTAATTATTCACAAGTTTTCCCTTCTCAGTGAAATATGGCTCATATTTGCGCCAACTGTCTAGTGGCATGCATTTTGCCCGCATGAAACAGGACATGAACTAACTGAACACAGAATTCAGAAAGCACCATATCAAGCATACGAACAAACAAACTTGCAGGATGAGGTGCCTGTATCAGCAGCACATCTAGGTTATACGCACCGGCAATGGCGTTGGCTGCGACAGAGTACGATTGGCTGTAGAGCAAGAGCCTGTCCCTGAGCAGCAAGATCCTTTGCCCCGATGGATCTTGTGGTATGGTATGAGCAAGGAAGTGAAATGCCAAAGAAGAAATGTTTCAGATGAATGCCTTTACGATAGAACAAGTGTTTGTAATGTGGCTCGCGAAGGAACATGTGATTCCAATTGGTTGCCGAGTTTTATATATTTTAATTGTTTTTAAATACGAAAGGGGTGGTGGCGCAGTTGGCTAGCGCGTAGGTCTCATAGCTGTAGCGAGTGATCCTGAGGTCGAGAGTTCGAGCCTCTCTCACCCCATATTTTTTTATTTCTCTTTTTTTCCCCTATCTGTTTTACTAATTCTTTGGCAGGAGATATTGATTTTTGGTTTACACCGTCCCAGATATTGTTATGTCCATGATCTAAAAGTGATGGTTCTGTTCAGGTTTTGACCTGAGCTTTGCAATGCGGTGGTACTTAAAAAACCGGCATGCACTAACTCACGCATACAATTCTCACTGATTTTAAAACTTCGTTTAATAGCCAAAGGGCCTTCCTGAAGATGCTAATCAAAGCGTAGACTCTTTAGATTTGTAAAGTTAAGTGTAGTCCTTGACATTTACAAAAGAGCCGTCACCTATTTACAAATGGGACCCCTATCCAGATTATATTCAACAGTGTTTTTAAGAGACATTTGCGATGTCTTTAGTCGCGTTATTCACTGAAGGCAGCAAGAGCCCATGGGAGAGGATTCGATCACACAGTAATGTCTATCAGAGCTCATATTACATACTATACAAAAGAATCAAGGGTACTAACATTTTACAGTTTCTGAGTATACACACACCCGCACTTCGTTATTCCTGGCGTCATCATGCAGATAAAGGCGTGCTATATGCCTCACTTCATCGAGCAATTGATCACCAGAACCAGTATAATACAAGGTGCTTTCAACTTCTTTTCAGGTATTAAACATGAAACCAGCTGCACCATGTACTGATACACTATTTTTTCCCACCAGTTGCAACCCCAACCACAATATTGCTCACCTGCATGTAAAACCGACCATAATTTAAGCACGTGAATGGCAAAATCAGCTGAGCAAATGGAAAGCGTGCGAGTAAATGCATGAGTGAGAAGGGGACACTTGCATGAAAAGCCTTACCAATTTACCATTTTCACCAACTGTCATTGGATTTTCAACGACAACAGTAACATTTTGTGATCGGTTTGTTGGCTGCAAAAGAAACAAACATGAGTAATTCACATAATAGATAAGTCACCTTAAACTAGTAAAAAAAATTCAGACAGCCAGTCAAAATAAACATACAACGGAAGTTGACGGGACATTATACGAATTTGCACTTGGTGCAGGTATCGCAGGTGGAAAAGGTCTTAAAGTAGTCACCTGATGTTAAGAGATCCACAAAATAGTGTTAGTAATCAAATGGGTGTCACTAGGAAATTAGACCAATTGCAGCACAAAGAGATCCAAAATAACATAACATACCCCAATATTTGTAACGAAGTTGCAGATAGCACATTTGACAGATGGTGCTCCATATGGATACATTAACACTGTTTGGCACTGGGCACAATTTACATGAGCTATACTGCTCACTGCATATTGAACAAAAGGAGAAGTCAGCTTATTGTCTTTACGTTTCCCGGTTGCGTACTGGGTTTGAAACGTTGATGGGGAAGAAAAAGACAATGCCAAACGCATTGTCCTTGTGCAGTCTTTTTCTCTTTTGTTTAATAGTAAGTTTTACAGCAGGGGAAACCCTTGCTGTTCTTCCCTAAAAAAAAATGGATCTGCAAGATACTATACAATATAAGTACCTTGCCTGACAAGATTGACTGTGTCACAACATGAGCATCTGACAGTTGTCGCATTGCAAGTATACACCAATAAAGTTTGGCAGCCACCACAAATAAGTCGAGCCATATCCATTCCTGCACAAGAGTATTATTGCCCATTCTTCAGAACCATGTCACTTTGGTCTATGAAGCAGTACATATATAAAAAAAAACATAACTCACTATCTATGCTGATCCATGGCTCGTAACGAAGCATTAGATATGACTGAGCAAATACCATACAAGATACAATCCATCTCAATCAGTAGTGACAGGAACACTAAAGCATACTACATGTTGGTAAAAACTAGAACAGAAAAGGGATGGATAAACAGCCTGTACAAAGACGTACTCCCTCCGTTCTTAAATTGATGTCGTCGTTGACTTTTAAAATCAAATTTGACCATTCGTCCTATTCAAAAAAATTTCTCAAATGTGTAAATTTTTAAGTTGTGATTCAAATAACTCTAATAATAAATCAAATTATATCAAAATATATGAAATTTATCAATTTTTTTTTAATAAGACGAATAGTCAAAGTTGAATTTAAAAGTCAACTGCGATATCAATTAAAGAACGGAGAGAGTATCAAATACTAGGGATACGGAAGACCAAAAAGGCACATAATTATTAGAATTTCAATAATAATATAGCACTTCGTCTCAAATTTTCTACCACAGCACCTGCAGCTCCTACTCCAACTCCTCAAGGACGTTTTAATCGCCATGATTCAATTCAATACCATTGCCCTTGTGCATTAGTGTTCATACAGCTAGAACTGACATTTTCTCTCCAAAGCAAATTCAAACAGGAGGAAAATTATCAATAAATATATTTCAAATAATAGAGGGACCATTTAAACAATGGCGTCTAAAATACTAAATCATGGATATGAACTAATCCCTCTCTGTTAATTGACCAACAAATATATGGAAAATAGGACCATGAGTTGTAACATGCAAATTGCGGAAGGCAGTGCGTAATTAGGTTGGCGCTCTTTATAGCAGTCAGCCGTCTGCCATTGGTATGATAGAACACCTCCAGCCATCCAAACTCATCAATTTCTCATACATCTCTAAAGATAAACTGAGATACTGCTTCAAAGTAAAATAACATGTTAATGCATTTATCCCATACAAGACCAAATTCCAATGAAAATCTCCTCTTGCAATGTCCAGACCCGATCCACACCTTATTATGCTATCTTCAAGGAAACGTATTGCATCCCCCTCAAGATAGATTCATAGTAATAGGCTCATAGCATGCTCAAATTCCAATGCATTTATAATATCATCAACAAGAATCTAAATCACGACATAAAGTATCAGCTTGCCAAAGCCACTCCATTTTACAGACTTAATGGAATTCAGGTGGGGATTCCCCCCCCCCCCCCCCCCCCCCCCCCCCCCCCCCCCCCC
>BCLF01000105.1:666184-681166 GCA_001602275.1 Zoysia japonica | reverse complement strand
ACCCCCCGCGTTGACCCTCAAAAAAAATCACGACATAAATATTTCACCCCTTTTATTTTTTTCTTCGTGCACCAATGCATGCATTTCTGGTAGCTCAACCGCGCAAAACCGAAGCTCAGACGTGTTACCTGGAGGTGGCACTCTAGTCACTGTGTGGCAAACCGCGCAGCACACGCTGGGGGCGCCTCTCGGGTAGAGTAGAAGGCTCCTGCACCCATTGCATACAATCTGGCCCTGCATGCCTGCAAAATTCCCGGCGAAGGCGACACAGAATGAGCACGCAGATATATAAATCACGAAACCAAAAACAATCGATCACTGTTCCATTCTAATCCCACCACCCAATCCTGCCCTGTTCGCTCGTTTCATCAAATGGCTAGCCAACAGAAACAGACGACACAACTTACAAGCCTAGATCGTCCCCTATCAGCGTCATCAAGAACATGGAGATCGGAATCACCAACAGAAGTTCCGATTTGTAACGATCAAGCCGTTCAATCCCACACCGACTGCTCCCGGTCCGGGACAGCAACACTGCCAACACATGGCTGTATCTCGCCACAAAACGAAATTCCAGACCCGAAACTCACCATCACAGAAAAATCGCATGCAGAGAAGGAGCTGGATTCACCGGTTACCTCAAGAACCGCCGTGGTCCCAAAAAACTCCCTCTCCCTCCTAGAATCGACGGAAGAAGGCAAGATGAAACCGCCGGGAGAGGACAGCTGCGTCAGGAGCGGCGGCGTGGAGAACGCGCCACCGATCTTCGACGCGCCTCTCGGGGACGGGGGAGGGAGGGAGGGAGGAGAAAATGGTAAGCTCGGCCTGCTCGGGTGGGTAATTGGCGGGGGTCAGGCTAAGGTCAACACGGGCGACGCGGAGAGGTCGGGGACGACCCGCCGGAGGCGGACGCGCACGCCAGCCTTTCTACGTGTCCGTAGGAGGGACACGTACAGCCAGGCGATCGTTTTCCGCGTCGGACGATCGACGGCTGAGGAGGGTGGAGCCCGATCGGACGGCTGTGATTTCACACGTGTCGTCTCGGAACCGACCTATCGCGGAACAGAAGACGAGAGCTCTCCGACTCTGGCGGCTTCGACCATTCTTCCTCCTCCTCCCTCCAACAATTTTCCAAAGAAAAAAAAAAAGAAATTGGCGCGTGAAACCCTAACCCTATCGGAGGGGAGGGAGAGGAGCGGAGAGGCGCCATGGAGGAGGACGCGGAGGGGATGGACCGCTTCGACATGGACGGGGACTTCGAGGGCGGGATGTTCGGCCGCGACGGGGAGTTCTACTACCGGAGCCGTCGGGAGAAGGCGCCGCAGACCCGCGACGACGCCCTCTACGGGGTCTTCGCGGAGGGCGACTCGGACTACGACTCCGACTCCGACGAGGGGTCCCGCCGCCGCGGCCGCCGGAAGCGCCGCAAGGAGGGGGGCGAGCCCGACCTCAGCAAGCCCGTGCATTTCGTCTCCACCGGCAGCTTCATGCCCACCCAGGAGCCGGAGCCGGAGGAGAGACCGGGGCTCGGGCGCGCCGCCGCCGCCGTTGAGGAGGCGGATGAGGAGGAGGAGGAGGAGGATGCGGGCGTGGACACCGAGATGATGCCGTCCATGTTCGGCAAGATCAAGGACGGTGCCACCGCCAGGAGGGAGGCGAAGGAGATGGAGCGTGTGGCCGCCGAGCGCCGTCGCCATGCAGTGGGGTTGGGGTCCGGTAAGCAGGCGGCCCCTGGGAGCCTCCAGGCCAATTCCGCGGTGGCGAGGATGATGGCCAAGATGGGATACAAGGAAGGTATGGGTCTTGGAAAGGACGCGCAGGGAATCACCGCGCCGCTGGAGAGCAAATTGCGTCCCAAAAATGCTGGCCTTGGCAGTGTCGAGGGGTTCAAGGAGCCCATGCCTATGGCAGCTAAGGAGAACGTGCCAGCTCCGCAGCTGCAACAAGCATCTGCCAAGAAGGAGAAACGGTGGACCAAGAAGGCCAGCACAAAGAAAGCGCCTGTGTTGACGAAGAATGACTTGCTGGCAATGCGCGCCGAGCAGGAGCAGGAGGAGCAGCCTGCGGTTATCCAGAAGGTGATTGACATGCGAGGTCCACAGGCACGTGTGCTGACAGATTTGAAGGGCCTCAATGTTGAACAGGAGATGGAGGCAAATGATGTGCCAATGCCAGAATTGCAGTACAATGTGCGTCTGCTTGTTGATGAGGCTAAGGCCGATGTTGTGAGATTGGATGGGCAGCTGCGGCGGGAGCAGGAAAAGGTGGCTAGCTTGGTGCGAGAGAAGGAAAAAGTGTCGAAACAGGAGACATTGCAGAGACGCCAGCTGCAAGTGATGGAGAAAATTGCAGAAACACTAGAGCAGGTCCGGGTGGATGATTCAGCTGGTATTCTCACTCTGGATGGGTTACTTCATACATTCCAGAACATGAAGGCGCAGTACGAAGAGGAGTTCAAGATGTGCAGCATTGCATGGATTGCTTGCCGATTCGCCCATCCCCTGTTGATCCGGGTTTTCCAAGGGTGGCAGCCTTTGCAGGATCCGAAGTTTGGTTTGGATGTCATGAAAAAATGGAAGACTTTGCTGCAGGGGGACCAACCTTTTGATTTTGCAGATGGTGCTGCATCAATGGGGCCATATGTTCAGCTTGTTAGTGAGGTCATCCTACCGGCTGTGAGGATATCAGGAACAAATTCATGGGAGGCTAGGGAACCGGAACCGATGCTCAACTTTCTTGAGTTATGGGAGAGGCAGCAGTTGCTGCCACCTATTGTGCTTCAATCAATACTAGAGCATGTGATCATGCCAAAGCTCTCAGCAGCCGTGGATTCTTGGGATCCACGCAGGGAGAGCGTGCCAATCCATGTGTGGGTACACCCATGGTTGCCAATGCTAAGGGAAAGAATAGACACCTTATGCCATTCTATTCGTTACAAACTGAGCAGTGTCCTTCATGTATGGCAACCACATGATTCATCTGCTTATGCTGTGTTGTCTCCATGGAAGGGTGTATTTGATTCAGCAAGCTGGGAAGACCTCATTGTGCGTTATATTATTCCTAAACTGAGGATGGCGCTGCAAGAGTTTCAGATCAATCCTGCAAACCAGAAGTTCGATCAGTTCAACTGGGTAATGCTGTGGGCATCTGCAATCCCAGTACACCACATGGTTCATCTGTTGGAAATCGATTTCTTCAGCAAGTGGCAGCAGGTTCTGTATCATTGGTTGTGCTCACCAAATCCTGATTTCAATGAGATAATGAACTGGTATAAGGGCTGGAAGGGCCTTTTCCCACCGGAATTACTCGCCAATGAGCGCATACGGATGCTTCTAACTGCTGGCCTTGACATGATGAACCAAGCTGCTGAAGGACTGGAAGTGGTGCAACCTGGGGCTAGGGAGAATGTGGGCTACTTGAGGGCAACCGAGAAGCGACAGTTTGAAGCAGCACAGCAAGCTTACAATGCTGTGCCAGGGGCATCCATGGCAGATTTGACCTTCAAGGAGTCTATCCAGGCATTTGCCATGGAGCAAGGCTTGCTGTTTATGCCTAGAGCTGGCAAGTTCTACAATGGCATGCCTGTATATGAGTTTGGCATCGTAAGTATTTGCATAGACTCTGTGAAGCGACTACTCTATGCTCAACTCGAAGAGGGCATTGAGAGATGGAGTGCTGTAACTCTGACACAGTTGATGGAAATGAACCGGATGGGGAGACCGCGCTGGTAGAATGCCTTGGCTTAGAGTTTTGACAGTGTTCCCAATTGTATCTCTTCGGAGGTGCCAATTCATGAGCCCGTTTTGAACTGTCACTCTAATAAAAGAAAAGGGACTTGATGTATATCTTATTGGGCTACATAGCTGCTGTATGCGGCTTGTGTTTATGCTGATGATGCAACAGTAGCTTTGGTGCTCTTTCAATTTTTTGCAAACTCATTTGTCATTGCTGCAGAGCTGATATTTGCAGTTATACGAAGTTAACTTTGGTTGCACACTGGAATGTATTTGCTTTTAACTTTATTCTTGCTGTAGTTGTAGTGGTTACTTCTATTATTAAATTAAATGGTGCTCCCTTTTGTAATGAGATAATTCCCAACGATATCAATTGAGAAGGGAGTATTCATTTCATTTCTTAGCCTGTTAGGCTGGTTGCACTGTGAGCTACTAGTAATTCTATGACCTGATGCTTACGCTGTGTTGAGCAAATTTTGTATTGTAGTTATGCAATTCAATCATATTTACTCTACATCTTAAGCCAAGTAATTGAATTGATCTGCTTTGCTTTTGAAACACGTATAGCCTCCATTATGCAACCGCAATTGGGTTCTCCTATATACAATCAGGCACTCTTACAACACACAAACTGGCAAACTGACAACACTAATAAAATAAACCATGCTCCACAGTGCTACCAGCTAGTGCAAGTTTGGACACATTTGAGTCGTTCATTATAGGAGACATTGACGGAGATAATTGAAGCGGCTCTACTGCCCTAACTTTCAGGTCCATGACGTCTGTGATCAGGCCCGGCCTCATGATTTTCTCACTAACAGCACACTCACACTTGAGCATCCGTGTGACCGTGGACATGGAGGGCCTGCTCTTCGTGGTATCCTGGGTGCACAGGAGGCCTATCTTCAGCAACCTATGCGCTTCCTCAGGGTCGAAATCGCGCTGCAAGGTCCTGTCAATGATGCTCTCAAGATCACCAGATTCGTACAGCATCCAAACCTGAAAGAACAATCAGAAATTTCAGGTTTTATGTTGCTTTACAATTTACATCATATCTGAGAAACTTTTTAGCATGCCATCTTATGTGTAATTTATGAAATGGTAAGTTTGTAAGAGCATATTGTGTCGCTTAACTTTCGCAAAAGAATTTAATCTTTCATTAATCACTGATTGGAATGCATTAGCTGAAATGAGAGAAAAAAAAAACTCCTAAGTTGGACCAACATGAGAAAAAAAAAGAATCAGAAGACTAATCAATCAAGAACTTGTTTGACCCATAGTCCCATACATGGCCAGCCAAGTAACTGCTATAAACAAATGGAATACTACTAGCTGCACAAAACGGACACCTTCCTTGCAATTTCCTCTAGGATGCTTCCAACTATGCCTATCTAGTATTTGATTATTTTATCTAAAAAACTGTGTAATACTCTAAGCGTGGGAAAGCAACTGCATGCCTTGCCCTATTCATAATGGTCTGATAGGGATCATCTGAATGATTGCATAGCTGTATTGCAATGCTTTCATAGAAAAGAACGGTTCTTCCAGTAGTTTGTTCTCTAAATTTGCTAGAGAATGAAGTACTTGTCTGAGATGAATCATATGGAAATAAACTACTGTACATCACAGCACTTCAAGATAAAGACTACTCACCTACAGTTTTGTTGAGATGGCCAACAATTTTTCTGCTTTTCACTATTTGTAGCAAATGACTAACAGTTTTTACAAATTCCCCACAATATTATTCCCGACAAAGTCATCACCCACAGTTATAGCTAGCTAAATATACAAAAACTGTGTTGAGAAAATTATATTTCTTGTAGTGCAGTATTGATGGACTTCGTCGTTGTTCTATACCTTTTCTAGGAGATACTGGTCTTGAACAGGCAGTCTGGGATCAGTATGCCATCTGCCACTGACGATCTCAAGCAGCAGAACTCCAAAGCTGTAGACATCAGCCTTCTTTGTTAGCTGCCCTCGGATCGCGTACTCCGGAGCCAGATATCCTCTGAGAAATAAACAAACCAATCTCTTTACTAACCATAAATTTAGACCTGCAAGAAAATTTGAACATCAAAGAGGAAGTGTCATTGCTTACAGTGTTCCTGCAACCCTGGTGCTTATATGAGTCATGTTGCCTGGGAAGAGTTTCGCCAGCCCAAAATCTGCTATCTTGGGGCTCAGGTCCCTATCAAGGAGAATGTTGCCCGCCTTGATGTCACGGTGGACGATCGGTGGCCTCACTTCCTCGTGAAGGTAAGTGAGCCCCTCAGCGATGCCGATGCAGATCTTCACCCTTGTTCTCCAGTCAATTCTGATGCCACTCTGGGAATTGCCTGAATAAACACCATGATATGCAGTTTATGGATTGTCAGAATTCAGAGTTCAGCTGATGACGTATATCTCTTCACAAGTAATCTTTTCTGAGTTCAGGCGTTACCGAAGAGGCTTTTTGCAAGACTGTTGTTCTCTATATAATTGTAGACTAGTATCTTTTGTCCTGCATCGGCGCAACAGCCAAGCAGCTTGACAAGGTTGGGATGAGTTGCTTTTGAGATGACACTCAGCTCATTCAGGAACTCCTTTGTTCCTTGTCTCGACTCCGAAGAGAGCACCTTTATGGCGACTTTATCACCATTCTTCAGCTTTCCCTGTGGAAGTTATGTCAGAACATGAGCTGATCAAGAGCCAGAGTTCCTGCTGTCTGAAATACCTAATATAAACAGTGGACTCAGAGCAACTGGTTTCTGAACCTACCAAGTAGACGCAGCCGAAGGAACCCTGCCCAAGCTTGTTTCCCGGACTGAAATTTCTTGTGGCTTTTTTCATTTCCTTCAATGAGTAGATTTTTATGTTGCCAGAGATGGGGATGTCTGCAGACAGGATCGATTGAAATTTAATAAGGTTTCGACATGTTTCAGAAGACCAGAAGTTGATATGAAACCCAAAAATATAAGTATACCATGGTCATGTTGCACAATCGGGCTCCTGGAATTCCTCCTCCTCCAGAACACTGGGAAGCAAACCATTGCTTTGTTTGCGGTCTCTCTTCCTTAGATTACGAATCTTCAGATATGCAAAGCGATGTTGGAGACTACATACATGACAAAGAAAATTTTCAGTTGGTTTATTGATAACATTGTACTGATCCACTGAATTTTTCTACAGAATCCAAACAAGACACACAGAAGTTATGTAACTTCAAGAAATCAAGGTGTTTCATGGTGACCCTCGGAAAAGTCAAACTGTTAGGCTTAGGTATCTTTCTCCTTTAACAGCTAAGAAAAGAAAGGAAAGTTAAATCACAGCCAAGTTTGAACTGCATCTTCGTGAACAGAATCACGAATTTCATATCTGAGTACCAAAATTCGATCGAAGAAGGATGTCATTCTGACATCGAAATACAAATACAAAACAAGCAATTTTGCCGGACGGCCTGCTACCTCCAGAACATCAATAAACATGCATAGAACTGATTCAGTAAACAAGAGATGAATCCAAGGCACAAAGATCACCTGTAGACTAATGGATCAGTGGAAGATGCCTCTCCGATAAGGTGAAGCCTCCAGGAAGAGCGAAGTAAGACCAAGAGCCGGATATATGTTTCTGCGAGACTGCAGTGGTTGAAGGCGAAGACCAGAACGGTCAGGCCATAAGGGTACGTTTGGATGTGGCCGTCAATCAGCTCGCCAAATTTCGTCACGCCCGCGGATTGGCGACCGATTCCGCCGCCGTCGTTTCGTCCGCATGTTGGTAAGAAAAAAAAACTGCGCCCGCTGTTCACGTACGTTGGGAAAACAAAATTTGGAAGAGCTCCAAACAGACACCAAATCATCCACGGCGCGTGTGAGCACGCCAACTTTTGGCAGAGGCACGTTGGCGTCGATCCAAACCGCCCCTAAATATTGAGGTCCCACTGAGACTGACCAGGCTGCTTTGAGGAGTTCAATTTTCTTGCACCATGTCAAGTACAGCACAGCATGGAGAGACTTTTTATCAATAAAATAAACAAGGATCAAGAACTGTACTTATTCATCTCAGAACAGGCCAAAGTGTGGATGCTCGGGAGCTGTTGGCTCTGGTTGACAAGCTGTGTTCATACGTTATGAGCTTAAGATAATGCTTCGCACTAAATTATTGTTCAATTATGCTAACGATGAATCATTCGATGGATTTAACGCGTTAGAGATTATAATAGTACACATCTCACATTGTGAGGTGCCATAGATGTGAGTTTAAACATCACATAAACCCTTTTTTTCCCGGGAACATGGAATGTTTATGTTTGCACAACGACTATGACTGTTGGAGATCGAAAAAGACCCAATCTTGAATAGGACTATGGCGTATACTTGGTCTTGAGAGAAAGCGTGTATTTTCTTTATAATCAGTTACGCAATACAATTGTTGGTTTAGCTTACACGCTCGCACGGCACTAGATGTACTAAACTCAGTGTTGAATGTTGAAAAGTCACTGGATATGGACGAAATCTCTATATTCCTTTTTTTTTTAGAGGAAATCTCTATATTCAAGAGTCAACTGATGCATGATCTCCATGGCTAGCTGAATAGGAACCCTATTCTTATACTACTCATTTAGCCTACTCTTATATAATGGTTTTTTTTTAGAATCTCTTCCGTAATGGTTCAGTTCAACTCTTAATCCAGAATGATTGAGGAAGAGATGAATATTTTGCTAAAAAGGGCACGATTTATTCTAGACGGCGGGCAACAATATTTTCAAAATGGAGGGAGTACTAGCTATAGTAAGTATTCGTCTCCTCTTTCTCAATCATTCACTAGTCCAGATTTGCTGTCTCCCACCCATGAATTAGCTAATAGTAGTATTTTATTAGGATCAAGGTAATATCTACTAGTATTTGAATTATGAACTTGAAAATTTGTGAATTTAAACACTGGAAAAAACCTTACATTCGTTGACGATCAAAGTCAAGTAGTGCATATTTGGTCCGAGAGACAAATAGTACGATCTATGAAATTTTTGAACACGCTACAATTGTGCATCTAAACACTAGCTAGGAAGAGCGAAGCCATTGACCACATGGTCCACGTCTACTCATTGATCAAGTCGATCACCCTTTTTTCTCGCTCAACCACTCTCATTTATAGCGTGTAGAATTGTAGCAGCAAGACATTATGCATTTCACTTTCCGTTGACTTTGGGATTCCGTAATGTCGATCGAGGGTGGATCGATCACCTTACCTTCCTGCATGCTGCTGGTTCTCCATGGATACTACAATTTGAAGCTTTCAAAACGGTTGACGCCAGAACAATTTCAATTTGTCAATTTGAATATCGTAAACAATTATATATAATCGTTTGAACCGTCAGATAAGTAAGATTTAAATCTGACGACATAACAGACTTTGATGAACTCGAAGCCTAAGGACTTCGTCGTCACAAACATGACGTACGAACGCATGGAAGATTATGACCTTCCTGGCGCCTGCAAGACGCAACTTGCAGCAACCGGAGACACCGCAAACCTGTTGATCCAGTCGGCGACGAAAGGGAAACAGGAGGGAGTTTTTGTCGGCTTGACCTATCGATCGATCGCTACTAATTCGCTAGGGGGCGTGTGTTGCTCGACTGGTCAAGATCGATCACGCTCGTACAGTACTAGTTACTGTATTTAGTGCTACTACCAGCCACTAGATTTTGTACTTATATGTATCAAAAGTCAAATATTTCTTGTTCTGAAGGCGTGGAAACTCGTAGAACTGGGACCCGGTGTTCAGTCAGAGAAGTACCAGAAGAGTTTTTATATTGATTAGTATAAAAATGCGTTTCATATTGTTTGGTTGCTGCTTGTTGACTCGTTCGGTTCATGTTAGATGATGCTGGATCCAGGAGTAAGTTAAGTACATATGAAAAGGTCGTTCGTGGTTGACCGTTGCTCTTGTTGACTGATCAAAACCAGCCGGACGGACGCCCACGCCGTTATAAATAATTATTTGACAAAGGACCTAGTCTGTTTTTACACTTATGAATTTGAAAATTGTATAGCAGGGCAGAACTGTTAACTCTCTTGATGGTATGAATTTGCAAATGGTACAGCAAGTTCAAAAACTAAGGGCAGAACTGTCAGCTCTCTTGATGGAATGAATTTGCAAATGGTAGTAGCAAGTTCAAATTACGAGCAGAATTGTCGACTCTCTCGATGGCATGGACATGTAGGACGACTATGCACAGTGGATCGGATAAGAGAGAGGGACATGGGAAGAAGAAGAAGCCCTAGCTAGCTGGTTCACCAAGAGCGGTGGTCAAACTGAACGCTGGTTTGCAGCTGGCGGCCTTGGAATTTTAGCCAGTGCTGTTCTTGTCACCCGTGCATTACTTGGCCGTGGATTAAGAACCGGTGAGTTCTTTCACATGTCGATCTCGCCTCTTTTCAGTTTTCACTTATGAAAACGTATAGTTGTAGTTGAGCCTAGCCATTTCTATAGCTTTCATTCATACCATGATGTTACTGGCCAAACACACACATCGATCGGCCCTTTTCAGCTTTTGTGTTATACTGTGACTTACGACTTGTGTGATGATTATGACGTCATTGTTCTTTAGCGTAAGATTGGGCAAGGTTTAGGTCATGGCTACGTAGGGGGTGCATATGCGCCCACAAAAGACTGAAACAATGTTCAGGCTTCAAAAGGCAGCAAGCCCCGCTAAGGTAAACATTTGTTTGAGATATGTGCAAACGAACGGCTCACATTTGTTTGAATCTACCGTAGAATTTGCCATATATTATGACCCGTAATGAAATAGTTTGCACCTGTAAAATAAGTGCTTAATTTTGTTTGCTAGGATTTGGAAGATTTCACGAGGACGCGATCTCTTAATCTTGTCACAAACAAATAAGGGACTTATAACCTCGCTTTAGAATTTAGTTACGATTTTGCTCCCGTTCCGGAACCGTTCGTTTGCCCTCACTTTGACTGTTCGTCAGTTGAAACGAGATTAAATAAAATGAGCAACAATTTGAAAAGGAAACAGGAGGCAACCGAATGGGCCAAAGGTTGGCGCAGCGAGGGCAGCGTAGAACTCGCTTGAAGGAATCAGCCCAGCATTGGTTGGACATTACAAGCTTTCAGTAATGAATGAATCTCCTGAGAAGCGAGTATGTAAGAACTATTCGAAAACATGGTGAACCTGGCTATTATGGACCTCCATTTACATTATCAACAGTTACTCCTTCTGCATGCCCAACATGTACCTACTGGTTACGTATCTCAAGTTTCTTTCTTTGTCGTGTGATCAGGAAACGCTTAGTTCAGAGTTTACATTATATCATGACTATATTTTCCACCCTGTTCCATACATCTGCGATTCTGAATGTCTGCCAGGGCATTCCCTCTCGTCCTGATAAGACAACAGCGTAACTGCTGTGATCCCTTTAAGATTGGATGCTATATAGTGACCATCATGCTGGTCAAAAAGGCCCACAAGGTACCAAGTCGTCATTACAATACAGAACTATTACTACCAAAAAAGCATATCATAATATCATCTGCAGAAAACCTTCTGCATGCTACAGGTATGAGCTAGAGCTAGAGATTTCCGGTGCAAAACCGCAAACAAAAAGATGATTCCTTCTCCACCTTCAACTAGGCATCATGTCTTCTGATGTGCATGGTTGTTTGAAAACCACCTAGCTGAATCGGCAGGATACCAATATTGTTGTGTTTGAAGGTTATTATATTCCCTAATTCAGGTGTTCAGGCCTACGACAAGTTGCCGAATCCAGAGTTCCTGTCACCAAAGCTGCCAAAACCTCCTGAGCCAGAACTACCAAAGCGGCCTGAACCTGAACCCCCAAATCCACCCGAACGGCCAAAACCGGATCGGCCTGAACCAGAATCTCCACCACCTGAACGACCGAACCCTGAGTCACCAAATCCACCACTTGAGCGACCAAACCCAGAATCGCCAAATCCACTGCTGCCGCCGCCTGAACGACCAAATTCTGAGTCACCAAATTTACCACCTGAGCGGCCAAATCCAGAATCGCCGAATCCACCACCACCTCCAGATCGACCAAACCCAGCATTTCGACCCCCACCGTACCCACCACCACGACCACCAAAACTACGTGAGCGACCAAATCCTCCACCATCACGACCAAATCCTCCACCACCAAAGGAATCAAAGCCACCACTCATTAAGTCAGATCCCTCAACGTTCATTCTTGGAAGCTGGGAGGCAATGGAAAACAACATGAGCACAATGCAATCAGAAAAGAATATAAACAGGTATAGTGCTCTGCATTTATGATGCAAACCACAAGCACAAACCTCATTAAACTTGGATCCAACATCTTGTTCAATAACCCGAATAGATCTGCTTTGTTGATAGTTGTACATCACAATTGCAGTACCCTTCTTCCCAGCACGGCCAGTTCGACCAGACCGGTGAACAAATATCTCCGAAGAGTTTGGCAATTCATAATGTATCACCTGAGCAAGAACCGGGCAGCAAAAGCTCGACATAAGTTGGTATAGAAATGTGTCATTGGCATATCAGGAAACAAAGGGAAGAACTCAAATAATGGTAAAGAGGTCAACCAGGTCAACATTTGGGATATCCAATCCACGAGCAGCAACATCAGTGGCAATCAAAATATTAAACCGTCCATCACGAAATCCTGCTAATGTTCTCTCCCGTTGGGCTTGGGAAATATCCCCATGAAGAGCCTCGCACTGGAAACTTCGACTCATGGTATATGACAATCGGTCAGCATCCCTTTTTGTTTGTGTGAATACAATGCACTTGCCACCTTTAGCATGTTCCTGTGTGAACGATTAAATTATTAACACAAATACAGAACTAGATAGCACTGGGGAACAGGGTTCATGATTTCGTTTGAACCGCTAAAACCGGTTGGGACCGGTTTGACGAAAACCGTAAAAACCGGTTGAAAACCGTTTCAAATCGAAAATTCAAAATTTGAACGAATTGCTACAGTAAACCGTCCGGTTTCACCGGTTAGCCGAGCGGTTTCAACGGTTTTGATTTCAAAATTTGAAACCCACCGGTTTTAACGGTAAGCCGAGCGGTTTTAACGGTTTTCGGTATTCCGAAATTTTTCAAAATTTCAAATTTTTAAAAAATTTAAAACGAAAATCAGTCGTCCAGTGAAACCGGACCGCAGCGGTAAGGTCGAAAACCGCGAAAACCGAGCGGTTGACCGCGGTTTTGTGAACCCTGCTGGGGAAGCATCAAGTTGAAATGATCCAAAAACCAAAATCTCTATAAACCTCAATCAGCTTTCCAAGGACAGCTGGTTTTTCACGATTCTCTGAAGAGATAGAATACAATGTGATTCCTTCAGCCAGCTTCTGATCATCCTCACCCACCTATGTAGGAAAAAAGAAAAGAAATACATATATCAAATTTGTGAAGCAAATGAGTCCCTAAATAAGAGTGTGTCACTGATACAGCAAAAAACATTAACAGCAGATAAACTAATAAAGCAAAACTGGCCAAGCCAGGGGTATTTTGATTCATGACATTATAAATTTGCCAGTTTTGAAATATTGTTCCAAGATTAAGGCAGGGAACTCGAATCTCAAAATTTAGCAAATAAATGCATGTAAAACAACAGCAAAGCAAGTTGAACTCACAAGATCAACTGTAACTGGATTTTTGAGATACTTCTGTGTGAGTTTCCGTATCCAAACTGGCATAGTTGCAGAGAACATCAATGTTTGCCTTTGTGAAGGCACTCTCTCCAAAATTGTCTCAACGTCCTGATCAAAACCCACTGACAACATCTGGTCAGCTTCATCTAGAACAACAAATTTGATCTCTGCCAAACTCAGAGAACCTCTTTTTAGCAGATCAATAACCCGTCCAGGTGTTCCAATGACCACATCCACACCATAATTAAGCTTCCTCATTTGCTGGCTAATTGGAGTGCCTCCATACACGCATATAGTTTCCAAGGGGGATGAATCAATGAATTCCCTCTCAACTTGTTTTGCAAGTTCTCTTGTTGGCGCCAGAACAATAGCCAAGGGGAACTTTCCGGGCCTGAAAATCAGTAGCAGTTAAATGCAAGACAATATGGGAATCAAATGAATAGAAGAGAAGGGAAAAAATGTAACGTGTGCAAATGCTAAAAGAGCCAAGCTCACTTGTATTTTTCATTGTGGCGAATAATCGCATCGATTATGGGAATCCCAAAAGCTAAAGTTTTTCCGGTCCCAGTTTTAGCACGACCAACCATGTCCCTTCCTTGCATTGCTGGCTCAAGGACAGCTCTCTGGTAGCAAAACAGAAACCAAAGTTTATATCCAGATGAAAAAAAAATTCAGATTACTGAGATCCGACATGTTATACAAAAACAACACATAACTAGATACTCTAGATGGAAAAATATTGGAGCTTGGATTTATTTTTGGAAAAATATCAGAGCTTGGATACAATTTTGAAATTCTTGTTGCGTTTATGGAGTACAGCTCTACATGAGCCAATTTTAGTGCAACACAACAAAAGTTTGATTGTTCGACATTTGCCAGTTTAAGGTGATAAACTGTTAAGCAATGGATTGTCTTGCAGTGAATAAAAATAATACCAAATCAATCATTCATAAAAATATAGCATAAATGACAAATTGGTATTTTAGCATAAAAACTATAAGAAAACAGATATCATTTCAACATTTTATCAAATCACCATCCTGTGGTCGTTACATAGGTTGTGTTATAGTAGTTCAAAGCGAAATATAATAGCTTTAATATAATTCAACAGGTTTCAGACAATAAATCATAAATTACTAATCAAACACATTGATATCATGTACGTGATGTCGTGATTACTAGGCACGCGTTTGATAGAATTAGTAGACTTTCGCAGCAAACAGATTGTGACGTGCAGAGAATTACTGTCCAACCGAAAAAAAAAACACTAACTTTTGCTGCAATTACCTGGATGGGGAACAGCTTGGTGATACCCTTCTGAGCGAGCTGGTTGACGATCTTGGGCGAGATCCCCAGCTTGGCAATCTCGAGCCCGTCATCCGCCGCGCCACCAGCTGGCCTCTTCTCCTCGCCGAACAGCCCCTCGTCGGCCGCGAACTCAGGCCGCGCCGCGGCGCCGGCCGACCCCGTCTCCCGGAACCCGAGCCACGCGGGCGACGAGTGGAACCACGTGGCCGCCGGGAGCAGCGGTCGCGCGACTGCCGACGCCGGCTGCTGCTGCAGCACCGCGGCCGCGAGCGCGGACACG
>BCLF01000105.1:647396-660558 GCA_001602275.1 Zoysia japonica | reverse complement strand
CGGCCAGAAGCGCGTCGCCGGGCCCCGGGCCGCACCCGTCGATGGTGAGGATGCGGACCTTCCCCCTCTCGCCGCCGCCGAGACCGCCCGGCCGGCCCGGCGTGCCCGGCGCCGAGCCGACGCCGAACAGGAACTTGCTTTCCAGCAGCGAGAAGATCTCGTAGCTCAGCTTGCCCAGGTCCACGTCCGTAGGCGGAGGCGACGCCATCGAGGAGGTGAGGTCGTGGTGGGGGAGTAGGAGTAGGAGAGCGGCGAGCTTTCGGTGGCGGTGGTGATGTCGCGACTGCCCAGCGCGTCGGCCCCGGCCCCGGCCCCGCCTCGCCTTATAAGATGGACGGACGCGCAGTACATCCACCGCCACCGGTCGTACAGGCCCGCTCAACTATGGACGAAAGCGGGTTTCAGTGAACCCGTCTCGTATGGAGGCTGGCGGGGTGAGCGCCTCCGTCCCCCGTGAAAGCGGCGCACGGCCCGATCAGACCGCCCGCCGACGGGCCGCACAGCGGCGTGTCGTACTCTCCGTTTGCTGCCACGTGGGCCACGTTGGGCTCTATTGTCCGACTGACATGTGGGTTTCGCAAGTGGGTGGGTCCATATGGAGTAACGGACAGTGATGGTGGAGAATCAGTACACTTGGGGTTGCGGCAGGCGTGACCGACGGAATCGGCCTGTCAGAGCCGGGAGGAACACTGGCTTACTGACTCGTCGGATCGGTGCGGCCGGGCGAGCTCTAGTCTGTGGGTCCGGACAGGCAGCGTCTTGATGACCACGCGGGTTTCATTCCCACCCGGCGTGCTCAGCAGTCAACGCATGCACTGTGCAGGGCCGGGAAAACAGAGCTCAAGAAATCCTCTTTTTTTTTTTTACCATTTACAGAAAAAATGGCACATAGTTTCGCGTAATGAGATGTGATGTCATGCATCTGATGCCGATTTGTGTAATCATTTCAACAAATGGCAGCTGACCAATCTGATCTAACAGGTCGCTAGCTAGAGATATCTGATCGATGTTCATGCGCTGCACAACATATTTCTCGATCTCAATAAGAAATTTCTTGGCTTGTGGTCGTAAGAACCAGTTCCAAGACGGGACGTTGGCACCATAATATGTTGGACTTATTGCGTTTGACCTTTGGTACCTGCATTTCAACAACGAACCAGTTGGGCATGCAAAACACGATGAAATCCGTTGCGCAATACTCATGCATTCATATGATTGTTCACATGATAGACCTTATATATCGAGGTAGTACAAGATTTTCCCTTTGCTCGGCTCAAATCGTCGAAGAAGTGGATCTTGTTCGATCAATTTCGCACACTACTACCACTAGAACCAATAGCTTTCGTGAAACCAAATCCAGTGATTAAATTCGTAGTGCTACTAACTGCACTTATCAGGTTGGGGTTGGTGCGTGAAAGCTTTGAGGTACCACCTTTCACCCGTCTGGTTCACAGCTTCTCGTACTAGTACTACCATCGCCGCCGCTGCATGGGCTGGATTTATCATGCTATAATTAAGCGTGCAACAGTAAGAGCTCTGCAGATTCTGTAGGCGAAATTGAAAGCGAAGGTCTGATCGGTGTTTGGTTCGATGACCAGCTTCGATCCTGCCGTGAACGCTGCCAGGATCAGTCAGTGATCGACTGGAGCCGTGACGCGCGATTGGACCAGCAGTAACACGATCGACTACGGTTGTTCTGATTATAGTATAATGAACGCATGATTTTTATGTCATATCTGTATATATTTTTATTTTTTTAGTGGACATATAAAAATTTTAGTTTATTTCAAACTTTTTTTATCCTAACAGCAACAATTTAGAAAAGAGAGAGAGAGAGAGAGAGGAAGCAGGAGTGTGTTGCTACCAAGAGACTGCCTGCACACGTGCACCGGAATGTAAGCCAAGCTAGGTAGCTCGTCGGCCAGCTCGCCTCCAGCTGGCCCTTACCGTCGACGTAAAGTGCCGGCGGTGGCCGGCCGGCGGGCGGGCTCCCTTACAGAAGCTACTCCAGCTTTATCGTCATCTTAATTAATCACTACTCCTATCTTATCTCCAATCCAATCAGTCCTCCTATAAATCTCGATCCCTCCATATAGTACTCCGTATACGTTAACTATAATCTAGGGAGATATCTGGAAAGTAGGAGTAATAATGGAGGAGTCCATGCATTCAGCTAAGCCTTGGACGATAGGCTAAAGTGGTTGCGTACTCCTACAACATCCGGATCCCCTCAAGCGACGGTAAACATTTAGAGCACTGTAGCACTTGCTACATTAACCTGTGAGAAGTGCTAATTTACCATGAATTAGTAACACTGTAGCGAAACTACTGTTCAACCTGATATTATTTATGCTGCTGCAGCGGGGAATCTAAGCTGTCGATTTCAGATCAAATTCACCGTACTGTTCATCCGACGAATTTACTTCGCCCGTTCACCGGACCCGATACCCTCACATGACAAGCTACGTACAGTGCCCTGTCCACCCATGATTGGTCCAACTAAAATGGATCATTACAGGGACAGCTCCATCACAACTACGGAGTATAGATGTCTAGTAGCTCCACTGCCGTAAGTATTATTTAGAATAATTTAGTTATTATTAGTCAATCCAATATCAGTCGTGTTCTCGAGATACCTGCGATTAAACGTGTACACAATGACATGCGCACGCTTGGTGATTGGTTGTGATCGTAGCAAAATCTACTCGTGTCTCAGTCCTCAAATTCCTGACATATATAGGAGTAAGAGATTAAGTATATGCATGGCATAGAAGCCAACGCTAACGCCAAAACGAGCGACAAGCCAAAGAAAACAAGCCACCGAATTGACAGGAGGAGAGTGTCGTTTGTAGATCGAGGTTGGCGGTTTTGGACGCTAATCACATGCCCGAGTACACTAGAGAGTAGAGAGCAACGACACTTACGGTGGATTAAGAACTCAACAGCCAGATTTTTGGGACGGAGCTGATCCAGTTTTGTTCTCACCTTTGGAGCTACACCTAGCGCGGTATAGTAGACAGTGGGTCGGATCAATGTACAGCAAAGCGTCGCCGTGCACGGTACAGATCTGTACTGACTCGAACGTATGTTAACTTGGCCGGCCAGCTGACCATTAACAATCACCGCTCACATGTACAGTGTCGTCGTCTTCTGATCTCCTCGCTAATTGATCTAGTCGTTATTTAAATTGACATTCTTTCATTAGTCCATGCGTGTGTATACGTTTTGTTACACGGTTCGTCGATCTGTTGACAGGTCTGTCTCGTTCGCGCGTACACACGCACTGTTGTCTGTTGTGAAGTCGTTGGCTTTGTAGTGTTCATGCATACGTGTGTCTGTCATGAATTTGACTCGATAGGTTTTGTCTCTGTCAGTAGCGATTCTAGTCAGTTCTGTCATCGAGTTTGGCACGGGTGCGCGTTGTATGATGATGGATGGTAGCCACAAGTATAGCGTATCCAGCTGCTTTTGCTGCGGATGCGTATCCTGCTACGTAGTACTCGGAGTACTCCTATCTTGCTCATTTCCTTCTGAACGTGGACTACTGGTTCGATCTCAAAGCAGAAAACGTGCAAGCATAAAAAGTGGTTGGAGCGGTGGCAGCTCTAGCTGGGACTTTTTATATTTTGTGAAACATAAAATGACTATTAATCGGGATCTTTGAGATTTTTTTTTTAATGGGGAGGCATCTTTGAGTGCTGCCAGTATACTACACTTTTAGATAAACGTTTCTTTCAGGCACAAGGCATGCGCGAGCTCTGAACATTTTTTCTGGTTGTTTATTCGTAAGATATATCATGGCAGTGGCAGACCAAAAATATATGTTTGTTTATACAATAATGTTTGTTGTTATATGTGCGCCTCAATTATTTCGTTGGTCGTTGCGATCCAATCCAAATCCTCGTACAGTATCGTTTGTCTATCTATTATAGTACTCCCGTAGGAAATTATTCGGTTAATTATAAGGTCGCCTGATTTATGAGTATCCGTTTATTTATTCATCACGCTGATGCAGCTCCGTTTCCTGTCTGCATCATGTCGCCGAGCGAGCGTAGTCGCCATCGTATTATTCTTTTTGTTATACTTACCATGCCATGTGGTCACCATCGTCATCATTTTTTTAGGCTCCCATTTGCACAGATCCTTTTTCTTGCGGTCGCGGTCTTTTAGTAGTGGCATTTGTGTGATGCATCACTATAAATTTTCTATTGGAAATCGATGCACAGTGTTCACGCTATTGGAAATCGAGGAGGAAGATGAGCTGGTCTGTGCCAGCCTTGTTTGGTAGGACGTCTCTAGCTTGGCAGCCAGTTATTATGGACCTCCAACTACGATGAACATTAAAACAATTTGAACGTAAGCTAAAGGCATCTGTATGGCGAGGCACCACAAGTGCACAAATTGGAGTCTAGCGTCTGGTTGCTGCCTCTCTATCTTCTCCATCTACTAAAACGAAGACGCAATGGGGCGGTCTCCCTCTTCGTTTTCCTGTTTGACTCTGATGGTTTCAGTGGTTAGAGTGTCATGGTCGGAGAGAGGAAGAAAGGATGTCATGCGGCCATGTCAACCAGCTCCCTGCCTTGTCTGGGAAATGAGACAGCAGACAGGGAGCACAAATATGTATAGTAGATTAATTATATATTCCTTACGTTTTTAAATTGTTGTCTGATTTATAATATTAATTTTGATTATTCATTTTATTTAAAAAGTATGACAAATATTATATATTTTGTTATAATTTGATTTATCATTGAAGGTGTTTGAAACACGGACTTATAGTTGCAAACATTTAAACAGCTTTTTAAAATAAGACAAATGGTTAAAATTGATATTAAAAATCAACGGCGACAGCAATTTAAGAAATGAGGAGAGAGTATATCTACCTAGATTAATTGAACGAACAACATTACAGATGTGCCTGATACATAGCTGCCGTCGGTAACAGGCCGGGTACCAAATGTTTCATTTGAGTTAATCAAAAAGCAAAATGTTAGATAGACTAGTATCATCTGCTGCCAGATCTCTGAACCTGATCAGTACTACCCAGTTTGCTGTTACTGTGCAGCAAAAAAAAAGAAAAAGAAAAAGAAAACATGCATGCCATGATAAGTTGTAGCATCACCGATACATTGTTACCCTTGCTTGGTAGTAAATCGCACGTTCTTGGTTGTGATAACACTGACAAAAGAATAACACTGATGAAGCACATTGCTCAGGGTGTGTTCGGAACCTGAGCATGTGGCAGATGCTGCAGCTTAGAACAGTAAAAATACTTCTATATCTTGCGCCACAGCAAAGGCAGCTGCAGCTGCAAGCTGAGGTATTGAACGGAGCCTCAAACACTGATTACTGATAAGGGGCAGGAGGAGCTACAAATGGGCCTGGCTTAACTTGGCCCTTTAATGCCTGATCGTACTGGCCCGAATTTCCGGCCTATCCAGAAATAGATGGGCTGTGTCGTGAGCGCCCGCCCAAACAAGACCAGGCCCAACTAGGTAAAGCACACTCACGGTCCTGGTCGGGTTGACTCCACGTGGGAATGTCTCCATCTCGTGGAGACAGGATCTCCCACACAGACGAGCCGTGCAGAGAATCATGGTCCCAGGGTCCCGCTCGCGCCCCGATGCGCGCGCCCAGACCGCGGAGTGGGGGAGCGGGAGCGGTGGGGTGGCAAAGCCACAAAGCGCTCCTCCTCGCATATCCCCAGATCAGAGACCCACCTGTGATCTTCTCCACCCCGCAAAAAGCGACGCTCCAGGCGATTCCGTTCGTCGATCCTCGCCTCCCATCCCAGCAGATATTAGTGAGTCTGGTGACAGCGGTACTACTCCTAAATCCTAATTTTGGCAGGCACGCTTCCATGGAGCGGGAGCAAGGGAGGGAGAGAGTGGCGGGGAGACGGCAGAGCGGTTGGCGGAGGGGTTAAATGAGACGAGAGGGAAGCGGCGGCAGCTGGTGGAGAAGAGGAGGAGGCGGAGCGTCCAAAGCCGGGAGCTTTCCGTCTTCGTCGTGGACTCGCCGTCGTCGTCGTGCCTGAGGTGAGGTGACTCCACCGCCGCCTTTCCCATTCTCATTCTGTTGGTTCCAGTGCTTTGATGTGTGCTGGGAGGAGTTTGACGGGATGACAGATGAGAGCCGAGAAAAAAAAACCTGGTTCGTTCGATTCTATGCCGATCCGTGGAGATGGCGACGCGCGGCTGGTGCTTTTGTCAGTTTTCCCCCCATTTTGACTTGCTCCTTAGGCGTTCGTTACATGTTTAACACCCCAAGTGTGTCAGGATGGAGTAGTTCAAGAAAAGAATGGGTAACAAGATTACTCATATAGGAATTGATATGCATGTCTCATCTTTCATTAATGTCCCAAAATGGATATATTTTGTTTATCGGGACAGCTTGGGATTTCCAAACCTTGTTTGTTCTGTTCAAATGGAGATGAGTTTTTTGTTTGTTACTGCCTTGTTGATCCTCTCACCGATGTGGCAATGCACATCACATCTCACTAGGCCAACAAAATTCAGGATTCGAGTTGTCTAGCACCTTGAATACTATCACTCACAAGAGGTGTTGTCCAAAAGACCCAAACCTTTCAGCCTTCAATACAAATATCATGCCTAGGAACTCATCAACTTTTTTATCCAAAATTCTGCTGTTCCAAAGGAACCCTTGTTCTGTATGTCCACTATGATGTTGAAGTGGGAGGAACAAATGGATCATGTTCCATGAAGGGTCGGTACGTTTCTTTCGATAAGAATTGTATCCTGGTAACTGCTGCTTGCTCCAGCGTATGTTATTCTTTTAGAACAATTTTATTGGAATGCCAATTTGTCATTTGTCTTAGTCTCTAACCATGTCTCCATGCTTTACTTTTAGATGTTTACATCTATTACAAATCTAGAAGAATTCATGCCATCGCTCACCTTCCTGTGTTACTAATCTTTCTGATGGTATGCTAGTTTTGTGTTATTTGTGCTGCATAGTTCATTTCTTTTATTGCTACCATATTCATTTTGCTTACTTTGTGCTCTCTCTTGCAAAATGCAGATTACCTTCAGTTTCAGACATTTGCCAAGTCCCCCAGCAAGAAAGAGTAATTGGATATCTCTCCTATGCTTCTCAGAGACTCGCCCACTTCTCTTTCTGTTATAGACCTAAGACCTTGCCATGGCCAGAGAGCTGCCTCATCCCCTTGTAACAAGGCGAAAAGTTCCACCGTTCAAGTTCCTGATACCCTTTGTTCTGGTTCTCTCTGTGTCTGTCATTGCTGTCACCCAGTACTTCCAAAGTATCTCCTACCTACTGCGACCACTGTGGGACAAACCGCCAACGCCATTCACCAGCATCCCTCATTACTATGCGCCAAATATCTCCATGCCCCAGCTGTGTCAGCTGCATGGCTGGGGTATTCTCCCCTCTCCACGGCGCGTCTTTGATTCTGTCCTCTTCAGTAATGAACTTGATATTTTGGAAATTCGTTACCATGAACTTCTCCCATATGTTGACAGGTTTGTCATCCTTGAGTCCAATGCCACATTCACAGGCATCCCAAAGTCACTCACCTTTTATGAAAACATCAATCGTTTTGCGTTTGCTGGATCCAAGATTGTTTATGACATGCTGTCTATTGGAAGTCTCGATGCTGATGTTACAAGGCAACCCTTCCGCATAGAGGCCTATCACCGTCGTGCACTTAATATGCTGATAAGAAGATCAGGAATTGCCGTGGGGGACGTCCTTATAATGGCTGATGCTGATGAGATCCCGAGCCCTGAAACAGTGCAGTTGCTCAAGTGGTGTGATGGAATACCACCGGTCATGCATCTTGAGCTGAAGAACTATATGTACTCGTTTGAATTTCCTGTGGACTACAAAAGCTGGAGGGCAACGGCACATCTGTTCACTGAGCGCACGTTGTACCGCCATTCCCGTCAGAGCAACCTTATCCTGGCTGACGCAGGCTGGCACTGCAGCTTTTGCTTCAGGGACATTAAGGAGTTCGCTTTCAAGATGAAGGCATACAGCCATGCAGACCGGGTGAAACAGCAAAGCTTCCTAAATCCAGAGAGAATCCAGAGAATCATATGCAACGGGGAGGATCTGTTTGACATGCTACCTGAGGAGTACACGTTTAGGGACATATTCAGGAAGATGGGTCCAATTCCGAAGTCAGCATCTGCTGTGCATCTGCCTTCTTATTTGATAAGGAACGCAGACAAGTTCAAGTTCTTACTTCCTGGCGGATGCTTGCGGTCAGACTAGATTAGGTTGTAGCTTTGTGAAATGTGAGGCAACGGTATTTCTTTTAGGTACAATACTGTTGTTTTTGCAGAAAGTGGATGTGGTTCATTTGGCATGAAATAGTATTAGATTGGATGGTAGAAACCTTTTTTTGGAGTGTGTTTACAGGAACCGTGGGCATTTTCTAGTCGTATTTGTACTGATAGTGCTGTTGAACCTCAGAATTCACAGTAAGAAAAAGGAAAGGTTAATCATCGATTGCTACCTTTTTGTTTACTCTGACGCTAGAAACCTTTTTTTGGAGTGTGTTTACAGGAACCCTGGGCATTTTCTAGTCGTATTTGTACTGATATTGCTGTTGAACCTCAGAATTCACAGTAAGAAAAAGGAAAGGTTAATCATGGTAAATCATCGATTGCTACCTTTTTGTTTACTCTGACGCTATCTGCAACAGCTTGAGGTTGCTTGTTGGCTACTTGGCTGTGGCGGGTGCTGTTATTCTGTTTGTGCCATGGAGCTGCAATCAAGAAGAATCGAGTTGGAAATTACCTTGGCATTTGTGAGGTCTGGTATCTTTATATTGCAGGTTATCTGATTGATCGCGATCCAATCTTCTTTTTATAATACGAATCCTGAACACCTCCTCGCGCCCTCATCGCGTCACGTCGTCAGTAATCAATTCAACCGTCGGATTCTACCGCGATTCGATCCCACTCTTCCTCCGTCAAGTACAGTTTTCCGTCGAGCTCCGCCGCGACTGAGCTTGTGTCGAAGGAGTCTTCCGCAGCCATGAGTCGTCCCGTCGCGTCGGCCAGCGACAGGGTAGACACATCGAGGAGAGTTGTGATCGCCAACACAATCTACCGGAATCTCTGTGGGACACTGCAGAACAATTTGTCAACTACCTTGGTTTCGGCTACATCCTCCTCGAGCATTGCCAGCGTTGCCTCCATCCTGCTGAGTCGCAGAGAGAAGTCTACAACAGACTTACCGTCCTTGAACGTTGCTTTATCGAATTTCCGTCGCAACTGCTGTGCGCTTGACTTCTTCACACGGTCGGAGCCGACCCGCATGGCTTTAATCACCTCCCAAGCCTCCTTCGCCGTGTTCTTGTCCCCGACGGCCGAAATCATCTCCATCGGTACAGCGCTGATGAGCGCGTCGAGCTCCATCATCTCCTCCTGGACGTCAGCGCCTCCCTTCTCGACGAGACCTCTGGCCTTGAGCTTCACCCGCATCAGCATTGCCCAGTCGGAGTAGTTGGTCTTGGTGAGTACCGGAAGCTCTGTTCCACCTATCACGACACGAACTATACGCTGGACGCTGCCGCTGCCGCCGGCGTTTGCATCGTCGGTCTTCTTGCCGTCGTTGCCCATCAGTGCGTGGTCGATCGCCTGGTCCCGATTCCAGCGACGATACCGTGCCGTGATCGAGTCCCGGCTTGTAACCGGCTCTGACGCCACTTGTCAGCACTGGAACACCACTGTCCGCCTCGCCGGCGAGCCGAAGACGAACCTCAGAACTACTCACGCGAACACCTGGAGGAGAACACCTGTATTTACGTGGTTAACCATACCACTTTTTTCAGACTCTATTCATACTTAAAAGAAAGATATAGAGTGGTTTTTTTTCACCCACGACACAGCGCGTTCCATGATCCGCGCGACCAGGACTCCACTACTCCACGTTCGTGAACCAGAGTGCGCTGAACGGTTTACACTACGAAACCTTCTAACTGACAAACTAGGAAATGAAATGGTAACTGAAACTAGCCGGGAATTACATCACAGTTCCGCCACAGCCAGTGATATACGCTTCACAGACGCCCTCGCCCCTAACTTTCTGAGTTACCCGCAACCTCGTCTGATGATGGGAGAGTCTGCGCCAATATGCATTCCACAAGGTGACTGGTGAGAGAAAGAATTCTGTGTATCACCAGAACCCAGAACACACTGGATAGTAGTAGTAGATGATTTGGGGTAGCAGGTTTACAAGAATCCCCTCAGAAAGCATCCGGTGTATTGGCCGGATGGAAGGAACTAAGATGACAGATCATCCTGTGCAAGCTCATCACGAAGACACAAGGTGATCCCTGGCCATGGAAATTTCTATGTTGCTTGTGTATAACTTCAGCTCCTTCCGCCAGAGATAACATTGAAAGCCTCAAATAGTATTGAAATCAAATCTAAAAAAGAGAGTAGAAATGCAACAGCAGTGAATCTAAATAATCTTAGCTTCATAGTTTTTTGACGTAATAACTACATTTAAAGCAAGGTGAAGTAAGTGTCAGGTTTCATTTAGTAAATAGACAAAAGCACAACCATGGCGGAACTATAAAAACCAAACTCTATAGCATGCGCCTAAAATGTTTACAACAAACAGTAGAAATGTTTGCTCCAGGTCAATGTTCCCAAACTATGGCTATAAACTTCCATCGATTCAATTTAAACCTGAAAAATTCTGCATATTTGTTGCAAAGTTATTTTACCACACTTCACTTAATTAGCAAAAGGGGAGCTGGTCCACGAAGAAGAGGCAAGATGCTGCGTGGCCGCGTGGGTGTCACATTCCTCATCTCTATCCCCATATCTGCTGTAATTCGTGATCAATTGATTTCTGTTCCTTGACCAATCATGATATCTAAGTGATACGTATGATTATGTCAAAAACACATCTGTTATCTCTCTGTGGTGCAACGCTGTACTAGAATTCTTAGTTTCTCTTCGTACTTATGTGACCATGTACATAAAGATACTGCTAAATGTTTCTGTTCTAAATTAATAATGTGTATGAGTTTAACTACTGCATAACCACCATGTATAATTATATAGCTTATGCTATTAAGTTGACTAACTATTTTTAGTTGCATTTTTTATTGTGTTTGATTAGCTATTGATTCTGGCTTTTTAATCCAATTGTCAGGTTCTATCCATATCATTATGCACCTTTTGCATCGGATCTGAGAAGCCTGGCTGAACTGATAACTTTTTTTGTGGACCAACCTTTTAAGCCATTTGACCAACTAATGGGAACATTACCAGCTGCGAGGTTTGCAAATGAATCATCAATAAAATAGCCTTTTACTGATGAAAGGCATCTACTCGCGGAGACAAAAAAAAACACATATATTTATTTACTGGTGCTGGATGTGATATTCCCTTTTGCAGTGGTGGTATGAATGGATTCCCTTGTTTATCTGGAAGGAACTGGTATAGCATTACGGTTATGTCTCCGGTTAAGGGATCTAATGCATTACCATTAACAGAGTTGATGCAAAAGGTACTGTACTTCCTGAAAGCTGTATAACTGTAGTAGTGTTTCTTAACAAATTGAGTCTCCTTTTTTTTCCCATTTTTTTAAAAGGATCTTCAAATTTGAACTGCAGTAAATACTGCTAATCAAATACTATGTACTACCATTCTCAAAAAAAAAAAAAATACTATGTGCTCCCGGGCAAAAGAGATGGCGCGGCAACGCCGCGCCCACATTTTTAGTTATTCCCACAGCCACCTGAAACGGTTCCCAGTTTTCTCCGGCGACGACCACGGCGGTCCGGCAACCCCTTTCCTCCCACTTCGCTATCGTGCACCCACCCACCGCCGCCCCGCTCTAACTTCGTAGTCGATCAGGAATTGCTGTCGGAGGAGCTTCTCTTCTGCTTGGTGAGAACTCGTGGTTTGGCAGCTTATCACATTCCTACTCTGTCTGGAGGAGGAATATCTCATGAGGCGAGCCGCATTGCTATCATCAGCGTCTGCCCACGCCATGCATTTCTGTATCCATGGCGTCTGACAGAGATCGGGGAGCGGCAAAAGCTCGGAAATCTTGTCGTTCAGAGCACGTGAGAGTTCCATGTCTGACATTCAGCTCATTTTCGGAAGCTCTGAACGGTTCAAAATGTGCAGATAGAAATTACCGGCAGGATCAGCGCGAAAAAAGCCAAGGTTTTCTGCGCACAAGCACCAGTGTCACTGCTCGCTGCTGCCTTGAAGAAAGGGCACTCCAATGGCAGAGGAGGTGGCGCGCGACGGATCATCCAAAGGCGGGAGCTAGCCGTTTTTGTCCTCGCCTGTTATCCCTTCGTCTTCTCACCTTGGGTGATTCCGCCCTTCTATTTTGTTTCTTTCTTCTGATACTTGGAGCAGTTTGCACTTCAGATGTGGAAATTTTATTTAGAAGTTGCAGGAGCTGCTATAAATAAGGTTGGTTTCATCTCATTTTATACCCAATTGTCGTGCCATACTAGCGGGTTTGTTAGATTTTGTCAGGAAAAAACCCAAATGCAGATGAAATATTATGAGTGGAGATAAACGCCGAGTTGATTACTGTCGTGAGTGCTAAGCATAGTTGGAGCAAAGCATCACGTCAGGATTGTTTTAACTCTATTTGGTAAGAAGAATGTGTTGATAATTGCTACTGGTCGTATTGTATGTGATTCTGTTCTTAGCATGATCTCGTATTAGAGATCAGTTGCCTTTGTCCGTCAGTTCGATCCATATGTTCCACGCTTATTTGCTAACCTTTTCTAATTTCTGTCGCATGGCTCACTTCTTGAGCTGTTAAAAAACTCTCATTCTTCTCCTTATTTTCTGCATCCTGTTGCTACATGCAAACTAAATTTAGCTTCTGAAATCAGCACTCTCTTACGCTTCGCAGAGCTCCCTCATCGCAGACACGTAAGCCCGCATCATGGCCAGACAGCTGCCTCACCCCCCTGTAACAAGACGAAAAACTGCGCCTTTCAAGTTCCTGATCCTCTCAATCTCAGTCATCGTCGTCATTCAGTACTTCCACAGCATCTCGTACCTCCTGCGGCCTCTGTGGGACACCCCACCGGCGCCGTTCACCCGCATCCCGCGCTACCACGCTCCCAACCTCTCCGTGGCGCGTCTGTGCCAGCTCCACGGCTGGGGGGGGGGGGGGGGGG
>BCLF01000105.1:587966-647389 GCA_001602275.1 Zoysia japonica | reverse complement strand
CGGGGGGGGGGGGGGGGGGGGGGGGTCCCCCGTCCCCGCGGCGCGTCTTCGACGCCGTCCTCTTCAGCAACGAGCTCGACGTTCTGGAGGTCCGGTACCGCGCGCGAGCTCCTCGCGCACGTCGACAGGTTCGTCGTCCTTGAGGCCGACGCCACCTTCACGGGCATCCCGAAGCCGCTCTCGATCCATGAAAACCTCAGGCGTTTCGCGTTTGCTGGATCCAAGATCGTCTACGACAAGCTTTCTATTGGGCATCTGGATGGAGCGGGTGCTACTGCTACCAGACGGCCATTCGATGTCGAGGCCTATCTCCGTCGCGCACTCGATACGCTGGTAAGAAAGTCAGAGATTGCAGTCGGCGACGTCTTGATCATGGCTGGCGCCGACGAGATCCCCAGCCATGAGATCGTGCAGCTGCTCAAGTGGTGCGACGGGGTACCGCCAGTCATGCACCTGGAGCTGCAGAACTACCTCTACTCCTTCGAGTTTCCCCTGGATCGCAACAGCTGGAGGGCGACGGCGCATCTGTTCGCCGACGAACGCGCGTACCGCCATTCCCGTCAGAGCAACCTGATCCTGGTAGACGCAGGATGGCACTGCAGCTTATGCTTCAGGAGCATCGAGGACTTCGTGTTAAAGATGAAGGCGTACAGCCACGCGGACCGGGTAAGGCAGCGACGGTTCCTGTCGAGATCTTATGTCTCGGGACCAGCCTTTACTCAAATGCTCACGTGCACGGTACGGTTCACAGCTTATTTACTGCTCACGAAGAAATTAAGCAAATAAAAAATGATAAGCCGGTCTCAATAGTCGAGAAACCGAAGACATGGCTTCCAGCACTTATGTCAAAACTGTCGAGCGCCATCCTCACCTTCGAAGGACGGGATTGGACGACGACAAAGTCCGACCGCCTGCTCGAGGGCCGATCATCGTTCCAACGGCCACGCCTGACAGGCGCAGAGATTTCTGACAACGTACAGTAATTCAAAACGATAAAGCAGTCAGATCAGAGCGACATAGCATTTCAGAAACACGTAAAAGAATCCAGCGGAAGGTAAAGTTACTCGTCAGGTGGTAAAGCCAAACGGTAAATTAACTTTTGTCCCTCGCGGTGAACAACAGGACAAATAAATAATGCCGACCGTCTGCTCCAGGTGTCAGCGGGCGTTAAAAGACTATATCAATCGAAGACCGTGGCCTCATCTATCAAAGAGTCACCCGATTTCGTAGACGACAAGCCACGTAACTCTGATTCATCCGAATAACCATAGGCCGTTCATTTAATCTTGTGTCGGCCCTATATAAAAGGGAGGCATCAAAGACGCTACGACAGAGGCAAGTTAAGTTAGTCAGGTTGTATTTCGCTGTAATCATATTCACACACGCGTGCTAGGATTTTTAAGTCGAGTCAAAACCTTTTCACATTGTATTCGTGTTTTTGAGTTTATGATTTGATCTCTTTCGTCCTTGACGTAGGGTATTACACCTCTCGACGGCTTGAACCAAATTAACCTTCGAGTTTCTTTCGTAGACTCGAATACGAAAAATGTATGAATTCTTTCTTTAATTACGTAAATTTTATTATGTCGATGATTAGAACACCGACATTTGCTGAATCTGGAGAGGATTCAGAGGATCGTATGCAACGGGGAGGACCTGTTTGACATGCTGCCTGAGGAGTACACGTTCAGGGACCTCTTCAAGAAGATGGGGCCGGTGCCAAGTCTGCATCGGCTATGCATCTCCTTACTGTTTTCTCAGTTTTTAAATTGATGGTCTCATTAACTTTTAATATCAAATTTGATTATTTATTTTAACTTTAAAATATATCATTGATATATCAATGACAGATAATACCTTACAAATAAATGACACATAGGTTCAAATAGTATATTTCAAATTTCGCAAAATTTGTAATGGGATGTATAAAATTTATCCTAAAAAATACATTTTGTTATAATTTGATTAATCATTAGAGTTATTTGAATCACAACTTAAAAATTTATATATTTGAGCTAATTTTTTTAATAAGATAAAAAGTCAACAACGACCTCAATTTAAGAACGCTTTTCTGGGTGAATGCTTGCGGTCGGTCTAAGATTATTTAGAGGTGCAGATTTATCAGGCAACAATATTTCTCTAGCTGCAGTTTTCTTTGTAAATATATTACGAGGTGATAGTATTACTACTGGACAAGTTGGTAGAAAATTTTCTTTGTAAATGTATTTTGAGGAACCATGGAATTTTCACCATGTATTTGTAATGGACTGTACAACCCCAGAATTTACATCAAGGAACAAGATGGTAAATGGTGATAGATTAGTGCAACCTTTGGGTTTATGCAACGATATGGACAAACAACTGAATTTTTTTTTTTTTGGGGTTTATTTCTTGCATTCACTATATATCCACGTCCGGAAGAGCATGCTTTATTGATCAATCCAAATTCGTTATACATAGTTTCCACAATGTATACAGGACAGGGGGAGCTGCTTCCACCGCTAGGCTTGCCATACTAGTGCATTCACCGCTCAATATGACCACTAAGATGAAGCAGTTTGCAGATATTTTCTGTTAGCTTGAGCTACATTTTGCCCAAGCTTTACATGTCAACATCATGAGCAATTGCACAACACAGATGCTTCAGATCTTCAAAGGCGTCATCTTGGAGTGACACTGAGGCCATTCTGCTTGAAATTTCGATCTCAGAACATTTGTCAAAATCATACTTGGTGTGGTAAATAAAGTAACCGCCACACTCCCAGGCAGATAGAGAGCAGCCGGTAACCAGATTTTTATCCTTCATACAAAGATCAGAAGTTAATTTTTTTTTCGTTCTAAAAGCTGAAATTAATCCATTTAGAAGCGGAACAAATGTTTTAATAAAAATCACCTGCGGAAACAAGAAAACCTTTGTGCCATTGTTGGAGATCAGCAGGCTGTATGCCTCAGTGTTGCCATGGAAAGAGAGGGATATTTCATTGACAACATTGACCAGAACTTTAGGGTTATTGCTGGTGAAAACGAGAGCTTTCAGGGGATAATCAACTATTTCAGACACGCTAAATCCAGATCGAGCCTTCCCATCATAAATGGTGACAGTTGAAGCAGACTCCACTGGTAAAGGGTTTGCAAAGTAACATGCCTGTGACATTATGCAAAAATTAGGCACTACTCTCCTAAAGCTTTATTGCAAAAAGCCAAATAGGTAATTCTACCATCTCAAAGAACATGAATTCACATACAACTCATCTACTGAAAGTATTCTATTTGTACTAGTAATATAGAAAGTTAGACAAGCTTATCTGGACTAATCTGCTTTGTACAATATTACATATCACGTTGTAATGGTTCATTAGATTCTAAATTTCTTCTACTCTCTCCGTTCACAAATATAAGTCATTCTAGCTCTGGGCACGGAAATTAAAGAGAAGTGAAAAAGTATAGTGCGCAGAAAACGAGAAGAAAAGAGATAGAGATAGAGATTTATTAGGAAAAGAGAAAGTGTTTTGGAAAGAGAGAAAAGTGTATTGGGAAGTGAGAATGACATATATTTGAAAACAAAATTCGAATGCTAGAATGACTTATAATTGTGAACGGAGGGAGTATATCATAAAACAACAAAAGTGGTTACCTCCATGAAATCAGGAATGGAACAACAGGTGACAAGTGAACAATAAATGAAAGCTACATATGAATGCAATAGCTTCTGGAATATTACCTGAAAAAACATGCGCTCTGGCACTACAGACATGCCATTGTCAAAGAAAACACGGAAGGCTGCATTGTTTACTTCAGAGGCAATCTTCATAGCCAACCCTAACATCCTTTTGTCCCAGGAGCAAAAGAGCTGATCGATTGCGGTTGGGACCATGAAGATGTGGCCATATTCAACAGGATATGCCTGCAGGAAAAAAAAATGCCCATAAGCAGATGAAACAAGCATGCAGATGTCAACTAGCCATTTTTGCAGCTATTCGTAGTGAACTTAACATACATTAGCAATCAGCAGCAGTCCATCCTCTGGTGGTGATGTCGAAGCAATAACTTCAGGTTTGTCTTTCTCACCTTGTGCAATGCACAAAAGCAATCCCTCATAACTTTTAGCAAAATTTGGCTTCCAGCACCCCAATGCTTCAAAGAATTTGTCATATTCCTTGAAGGCAAATGAACTCCGCTTATCATTCAGCTGAACCACGAAATTTTTTCCACCTTCTATGACCTGTACAGCCATCCAAATCCAATAATTCCAATTGACGGCAGAGTAAAAAGCAAAGACCTAATAATTTCGTTAGCAGGGTTGATGACTTAATCATTTTACTGAAGGACAAATACATCAATATGTACCATTTAAATTTCACAATTATTAATGATATATTTCACAAATAATTGTTTTGCATTTCTCAAATTGTAATCTCCTGTCAAAGAAGTTCAAAACAACCTTTCTTGATGCCCAATACAGCCTTTTATTGCAAATACGCCATCTAGTTAAGGGTTAGCCTAACAGACACATGTTAGCATCTAGTCAAAAACTATAGATCCTCCGTTCATAACAGACCACTACTGGCAATGACAGTGCTAGTCAGTCAGAGATGACGGTTGGAGCAAAAAAAAATGCATGTCGTCTGCAGAACAAGAAAGAGACAGACAATGCCAGTTGCCAAAGGATCAGGGCATGGAACTCTGGATGATTCATATTTTCAATCAAACGTGAACAAAATGTCACCACTTAAGGAGTCCCCTCAACTATCAGCAGTGGAAAAGTTAAAGTAAAAAAAAAATGTTCCCTGACAACCTTGAGTTTGCAAGCAGTAACATCATAGTCCAAGTGGCCCTTCCAAGAAAAATCATCCCACTGTTGCAAACAAAAAATCATGAATTACAACTGCTGTAAAGAGATAAATAAAACTTTTGCTAAGGAATTACAAAACCTGAGAAAGAATGATTGTATCAAGCAAACTTGGGCTGCCTTGGTCAGCAGATATAAAGCTTCTAGGGTTATCATTTCCATGCTGTTCTGTACTGAAACAATATAGATGTATCTTCACTCCTGATGATGCAAAGAAAAATTTATGATAGAACATCACTATAACATGAAACAAAATACATCCTGACACGCTAAACACATTACAGTGAGAGAATAATCGGTTGGGTTCTACAAACTTATGTTGTAGAGAATAAATTTTTAAGAATTAAGCGACCATATATACTAAATTGAAACTGTAATATAAATTAATAACAATTTTAATACAGTGAAGCACAACTTGACCATTTTATGCACGTTCAGTATTTTCCAGAATACTAATTTATTCAGTGCTGCAATAGGTGGAGGTACTGTCGTATTAAAAGCCAGTACTAAATGAGATAAAACCATTAGAATCGACTACGGTTTACCTGCAGATTGATCCAAAAGAGGGTTCTTGCTCAGAAATGGATATTCGCCTTCTAACTTGGCAGCCGACACCATACTTGTGATGCTAAATATAAGCAATACTAACTGATACCTACAATGCTAACTACTTCAGGCTTCCGCAGCACCACCGCCAGCAAGGTAGGTCAAATCAGAAGGATGCCCTCCAGCAGATGGGAGGGCACCGCGGCCACCGTGAAAAGAAGGGGATGCAAGCAGAAACTTAGGAAACGACCGGGCACATTGTCTTCCCCTTCTTAGTGTAGTACGGGATCCTGTCCTTGGAGCCGTGGTTGACCTTTTGAAGCCAGCCCTATTGGACCAGCCACCTTTGCTAAAGACCAACTTGGTTCTTCTTCAGGGCTTACGAAAGGTGCTTGGATCACAAAATATGCAGTGTCTCTTACTAATTTAACTGAAAATGAGCAAGCAAAAGTCAGTTGATCAAGACTTAAGTACAGCTTTTTAGACGGAAAAGGAAATAGATCAGAGTCAGATTAATCTCAAAATTTTCTCACTTTTTAATTTATCATTGATCAATATCAAAAGTCTGAACTATTTTCTTGGTTTAATATGCGTCCCTCTTCTTCCATATCATATAAATTTTGCAGGTAGACCGACTGGATGCAAATCATTATGGCAACAGGTGATATAAGTATCAAAATATATTGTCTGGACAGTCAACAAGTACAAATTAAGTACTTCCATCACCCTTTTCTATTCTACAAAAATTAATTTCTTAAAAGGTTATCTTAAGCAGAGGGTTAAATCACAAATGGATGAATGCCGGCCTATGTTTGCACATCTTCAAGCATACCACATTCTCGTAACACTGAATGTCTGAATTTTAAAACATCTAAAATACTCTAGCGTTAAACACATTGCCTTGATGGGTACCAGCCATCGCACCTTCCAATCTAACCACTGGTCCTCATAATCACAAGTACGGCTACATGAGACCAGATCGCTCCAAAACGCCCAAAGAAATGCTTTTCCCCCCCTTCCCACGCCTTCGAATGCGAGCAATTCCATCAAATTGCAACATCTGAAAAGAATCAGACCAAACTACACACTACTGCCGCACAGACACCACCAATCTGGCAGCAATCTCTTCCAATCGCGCCGCCCTTTGATCCCACACCATCACCTAGGAATAGCGCACGCGGCAAAATCGAGGGAAATATAAAACAGCAGAGACTTTGCTACCGGGACAGCGATCGCGCAAGAGTAGAGAGAATGCTCCCCCGGAAAGGAGGCGGATGGGATGAAGAAATCGGTACCGAGAGGTGCCGGCGTCGCCTGGGTTGGTGCGCCCTGTGCTGTCCAGGAAGATGCGATGGCAGACGGGAGAGGGAGGAAAACGTGTGGCCGGTTGAGAGAGTTGGACCGGGAAAGTGGTGGTGAAGTGGCAATTGCCTTCCCCGTCGATCTCGCCTTTTATCTTCTTGCAAACCTCTGGACGGACAGCCATTTTTGTTTTTTATAACAACGAAAAATGGGGGAAAAAAATCCTCGTGCGGTACAAACAGAACCTGAATCCAAATGCTTTTACTACATATTTTTTGCCAGAACAAGTTGCATTTTTTTCTAAAAGAAAAGGTACACTATGCTGACCAATTCAGAAGCAAAAAACCATTCATGAATTTGCACCGGGGTTTATGATTTCATTTAAACCGCTAAAATCGGTCTGACAAAAACCGATCGAAAACCATTCCAAATTAAAAATTTAAAATTTTGAACAAACTGTTACAGTAAACCGACCGGTTTCTTCGATTTTTACGATTTCCGATTTCAAAATTTGAAACCCACCGGTTTCACCAGTTAGCCGATCGGTTTTACCGGTTTATTGATCCGTTTTCGGTATATCGAATTTTTTAAAATTTTTATTTTTTAAAAAAAAATTAAAACGAAAACCGGTCGTCCGATAAAACCAGACCAGACCGGTTTCACCGAAAACCGCGATAACCGATCGGTTTTGAATAGTTTTGTAAACCTTGATCTTACGAAACAAATCAGAAACATGATACAATTACTACAAACCAGTCGGTAGGATTACTTTTTCACTTCTTTCATCAAACGATCTTCAATCTTCATGGATCTTGAACTGCAACCAATTGCAGTTGTTACAAATACATTTCCACCACCCAATACTACAAGTATACAAGACAGGACTATATTAATTTACACTATTAAATAAATTATGACCCCAATACAGCTAATACTGTAATGATGCAGACCTTTCAAATTTGTAATCTAGACTCAATTGCAACTGCAAACTAATACAAATGAAGCTAAGCATCACTCTAGAAATCAAACAAAAACACTCATGGCTACTCTAACTCAAATACTACTCCAAGTCAGCAAGCTTCTTTGCTGTAAGCCGATACAAAAAGTTTGACCACAGCACAAACCACTGAAGTTTTAAAAACTTTCAGGATTTTCCAAGTATTTCTATGAATCAGAAAATGGTAAAGATTTCCCGGAGTGTAACGGTGCTAAATGCTTTCTCCTTTCAGCGCCTTTTGCGCAAGCCGTAAAATGTCTATAACCTGGAAGCACAGCCAAATGGATTATGCAATGCAAAATCCATATAATTATAGAAACCTTCATTTTTTAGCACTTTTCTTACCCCTGGGTAATGCTTCAAAACAGGATAATAGTGATCAAGTGCTATATATATTTTTCCCAGAACACTTAGAAGGGCATCAACCTCATCGCCAAGCACGTCCACCTGAATTACAATAAGGTAAGAATTAGATGCTCATATTTTATGCAAACAAGTTTTTTCAGTTTTTGGTATACGCAGAAAAGATTATTTGCTGTGTACTCTGGCGAATGTAACAAAAACCATATGAAATTTTAAACAACATTAACCTCGGCTTCCGCTTTCTGAAGATTCGAACATTTAATCTCCAATATTTGCTTATACCACAATTCTTTTTTCTTGAACACAGCAACTTGCTGCACCAATGGGTTGATCTGACAAATTATATGAGTCAACCTGCACCCATATTTTTTAAAAGAATGATTAGTTCAATAATATATTCTGACAGGTGGCAAAGATAAACACAAGTTGCTTCTCTACAGTCTGCCCTAACATCAAGATTTTTAAAATGCATTAAATGTATAATTACTATGCTCTGGACAAGAGAGACTACGAGCATTGGCTCGTATGTCTTATGCATTGTGCTGATTATACAGACAACAATAAAAAAAACTAATAAAGGATATTAGTTTACTTGCACACCTTGATTCATTTCTTTTCATGATCTCTGCAAACCTGGCTTCAAAATCACTATATGCTTTCGATAACTTCTCCAAATTAGCAAGATCAAACTCTAGGCTTCCTGTTTGTCTCGTATGTCTTATGCATTGTGCTGATGTTTTCTTCATTTCTCTGATAGTGGCATCCAGTGAAGCGTTCTGTTCTTTGGCTTCCTCCAAAGCTATAGACATGTAAGATAAGTTTTCAGTCATGCCCTGTATTTCTTCCTTGCACACATGGATTTGCTCCAAAGCCTCATACAAACAACTTTTCATTGAATTAGACTCACCCTTTGATTCTAATATCAATAGTTCTTGCTCACAAACTTTCTCCCTAAACATTGCAAGCTCATCACTGACTAGATTGACTTGTCCATGGTGCTGCATTAAAGTTGATCCTGCAGTTGATACAAGTCGGTCATTTTCATATTTGAGCTTCTGTCTATCTTCATATATAATGTTTAGCTGGTCATCCTTTTCTATAAGCAACTCCCTGAGGAAGGTCTCCTCGTTGTTCATATTACAAATCTGATTCTGGTAGTTACCAAAAACTTCCCTGAATATAGATGAATCCACTAGGTTGTTCAGTTGTCTCTCAATCCTTGAATCTTCATGTTCATCTCTCACCTTCTCAAAAAGATTCAAGAGTTTCACCTCCGATAGTGAGCGCTGTGCTATTTGACTCTGTGCATCCAATACTTGAGATGAGAGGCGCTTAATTTGCCCTCCGTTATCAGCCAGCTGACCACGGAGACATTCGTTTTCATGAAGTAGAGAACCAATCCTGTCCTTCAGTCTGCACATCTCATCATTCTCATTATAGTCGAAAGAAGAATTTTCTTTTGTCAAGGCCATCTCATCCAGTTTGGCAATAGTCTGAAGCAACTTTGATTTGACGAACTCAAGCTCTCTCTCTTTCCTGAGAGGCAAAGAAGATTTCGCTTTTGCAAATTCCCGTTTCACACGGAACAGCTCTTCTGTCTTCTCATGCAGTTCAGACTCATGTTGTCTCCGCAGTTTTAGCCATTCCGACTTGAGAAAATTCATGATTTCTTCGCTGTTCATATGTTTCAAGAGGGAAAAATCTGGTATCTCAAGCATGATTTCACTCGACTCGGTACCGTTTTCCATTACATGAGGATCGTAGTCATCTTTCATTTTCAGAACGTTATGATCTTCAGTTTTTTCAAGACTGCTGTGGGAAGCAGGATGCATACCGGATTCTGAACCCATTACAACATTCAGTATACTGTTAAGTTCATCTCGCAGCAGCGCAATCTCTGAAACGTGTTCCTGCCAGGTCTTGTTTAACCTGCTAGTTGAGCTCCGATGCACCCATAACTTCATTTCAGACTCCCGGCGCAGACCACTGATGTAGTTCCGAACCATGATGTCCGAGACCTCTCTCTGCAGTTCATACTCCAACTGCAAAGAAGTTGAAAGTACCAGGAAAGTTAGTATAATCAGCTGCAATGGCTGAACTTACGTACCAATCATAGATAAGGTAGCAAACTAATAAGGAACAATATTACATCTAAGTTGTTTCTGACAATCTCTCTTTTCAGCTTATTAGAAGAAAACCACGCAAAGAGCAATGTTTTACTACGAAAACGAAGAAAAAATAGCAAACCTGTACCATGAAAAACCGCAAAGGGAAAACAAGTTCCGTAGTCCAAACCGTGCGAAACAGAAAGGTAAGTGCTAAAATGTGAGATCTTCCTACTCAAAGAAGCCACTGCCGAGTGGTGTTGACCAAATCAACATCCCAGAACCCGAGCCTAAAGTTCGCTGCGACAAGTAACATGAGGCGCACAGAGCTCCCTTCTTGGATCGAATTGCGCTTGCACACTCAAAAAAACCGCGCTTCTCTCTCGAGAGAGAGGCTACTTTGGCAAAGCATCATTGACCAATTATCCCGAAGTCATGCTCAACTACCGCCTTGGCTCCCTCCCACATGCAGACTGTAAAGCACAACCGAACGATTTCCTCGCCGCGCTCCCATTTCTACCACAACAAACCGAAATTTCCAATCTCCTAGTTGCAAACGCAAAGTTGAGCCACTGATGAAACTACAGCAGAGAACGGTGGTGATAATATTAATCAGAGGAGGAGGAGGAGGAGGAGGAACTCACGGGGTCGGCCGCCTCCATTACCGCCAACGGTTGCCGAGGTTGGCTAGCGCCCTGGCCCGTGAGCCGCTCGGCCGCTCCTCCCACGCCAAGAGTCAAGACTCGCTCCCTCCGTGTGCCGCCTCTGCTTCCAAAGTGACAAGGGGGCGGGAAACCGAAAGCGGAGCCGGGGAGGCAGCAGGATTCAAGGGAAAGGCGCCGCCTTTTCCAGTAAAAAAGGCGCCCCCTTTTTCCTCTCTCGCCTAATTACGCACGAAATCAAATCACAGCCAAAGCACTGCAGTCCCGGCGCTTAATTGGAATCGGAACAGGGAATCAGCGCGGCGCCGGAGCAACTGCTCCTCTCGTCATTTATTCCTAGTGTGTGCGTGTGTGGAGAGAGAAAGAGGAGAGAGAGAAGGGTGGTTGCTGCTTTGGCGTGGGCTCTCTCTCAAGCGGTGGACAGGTAGGAAGACGGCGACGCTGACAGGGACGGACTGCGCGTGGTTTGCCCGTCCGGAACGGAACGGAACGTAACCAACGCCACGGCGTCCGTTCTGCCGTCGTGGAACGGGTTCGGAGTCACGAGTCTCATCGCCCGCTGAGCTGTCCGACTGTCCGTCTTCTTCCTTGCTCCGGCGGACACTCATCACGGGTTCCGCGTGCCCCGCGCCACTGATCTAGTGATCTTGATCTGAGCTTCTTCAGCGGTTGACGTCGTCAAAGTCCAGACGCTCACCATCAAGCATGTCCATGCCTTTTAACTTGATTTATTTTTAAGCAACGGGTTAATGTCTCTGATAATCTAGTGCTAGGTCCTTCGAAAGAACAGCCACCGTTCAGACAAAGAAAAGTTGTTAGTTTACGGTTGGTTGCCTCTTTTCCTGTGACTCTCGTCTTTGGTCTCTGTCTGATCGTGATCGTGGGGGCGAGGATCCGTGTGTTTGACCCTTTCTCTTCCGTATAATACGCTGCAAACCCTTCGTTCCTGTTAGTTAGTTATGACTATTATCATCGATCGATCAGTACAAATTTAAGCATCCTTTGTCAGGTTTCGCAAAGCTGATTCTCAGGAAAAATTAATCAAACGCTGTTTAGTGATACTCTTGAATAAGCTAATAGGCTAGGAGATAAAAAAAAATTAGATTATCCAGATTCTGTAAAATAATTCTCCCTTTTGATTTTAAAAGTATTTAAAAAATATAAAAAAAAATCACTTTCAGTTAAATAATGACAAGCACTATGTGTCTTAATGAAGGCCCGAATTCCCGCTCGCCCCCTTGTGGGCCGTGAAGAAAGGATTGGACGGCCCAAAGCCATTCGAGGACGTTGGATCGCGATCGTTTGAGCGGCCTGTTCGACGAAACACCTAGCTCAGCGTTCATTCCACAAAACAATGGAGCACTAGCTAGTCCCTTCCTTTGGAAACCGGCCAAACTCTATAGGCGATCTGCGTTTTGCCAGTTTATACGGCGGCGGCGGCCGTAAATATACGGGATCTAACCTCTACCCCTTTTCCCTCCTAACGGCATTGATTTTAAACGTGTTGAACCTGAGCTACACCGCCACCGTCAGCAGGAGAAAAAGCAGTAGCAACCAAATCACAAAAATGGTACTCCAGGCAAGAATAAGACCTAAGTATATTATTACCAGGACAAATTAGCAAGAACCAACTAGAGACAGGCACAATGGTCAACAGGTGAGAGAACCAGACCTCTATTGTCACCACTCACAAGAACATTACAGTCTACACTATACCAATCAGAGCTCAGCCTACTACAGCACAGACCTGAAATGCGGGCTCTTTTTTTTTCCACAGGATTTAATCAGTACACCTATCCCTACCTTTTTTGTGTGACCTCCTGTATCTTTTTTTTTTCTCCAACAAAAATTAGTTGCCCATCGATCCAGGCATTTTTGTGGGTTAGTCTATTCACATTCATCCGATATCCCCTGCTGCAAATGCCATGTTGCGCTCACGACGATCTCCGCCAGCTTTTGATCCCTTTCTGAGGCAGTTTGAAGGGGCTCCAGCTTTTCCTGCGCTTCGGGCTGTCAGCGAAGACACCTGACGCCAACGCCTGCTGAAGCCACAGCTCGAACTCGTCTTCAGGGATCATCTCGGCGTCCAAGCTGAAAGGGTATCGGGAACTGTAGGATCTCTGAGGTGTCCTATCGGCGCCGACCATGTTTACCACGAATGTCGGACCGTGGGTGTTAGGTTTGCACTCCATTCCCTGTGTAATCAACAAAGCAAAAAAAATTTACTTATCGAAAGGGCATATCAGCTGTTGGTGCTTATATTTAAGCATTTGAGGTCATGCTGTAAAAATATGTTTTTTGTTTCCTTCCATGCATAACTGGTTCATCAATGTTTCCATCTTGAGCCAGAAGATTCGAAATAAGCAAAGTGAAGACACTCACCTGACAGGTAGCCCACTCGGACACATCAAATATTTTGCTCTCCGCACAAACAAAAGCTCGTGGTATTTCCATCTGAAGTAAACAATGCATGTTTATCAAATAAAAAGGACAGAAGACATTGGAACATTGTTATTGGAAAATATACATGACATAATCGAGTAGCTTGACAAATGTGCTGTATAATCAGAAAAATGTAATGCTTTGCCAAACTTTGCCTCACAAGAACATAAATTCACTGGAAGTGGTAACTAATAAGGACAGAAGCTGGAGGGATCAAGAACAATATTCTATAGGAAGTCACTACAAAAACTTCAAATGCATTAACCTTAGGCAACATTCAGTCAGATGCTAACATAAATGGCTTAGTTGAAGCGGCAATAAGAGAAAGAGCAAATATTCTATCTTCATAGACTGAAGTATCATGCCAAGTGCTAAACCACAGAATTAGTGAAATTTTGCTTTCATTTATATTTTTCACGTGTTTGAAACCACTTCATACTAAGCTTTAGTAGTTAAATCATACAGTATAAAAAAACAAAACTGTCCAAAGCTCTTCCATAGTTCCATATGAAAATGCAGGAGTAATACATCGAGTTACCTTCAAGGATGTTGAAAAACCATTTTCAACCCATCCATCTCCATCCTTGGCTTGATGATATTGAGAGCAATCCTACAGGCACATAGATCCTATTAATTAGCACAGTAACACCCCATCAATCAACAAGTACCTGCAAACTACATGCCAGGCTCCTTACCTGACAGAATCTTGCTTTTGTTTTACTTCTCTTGGTGCATATCCATATATGAAAATTACCACACTTAGTGCACTGTATACGCCTGGACTCCTCAGAGAGAAACTCTACCCCACTCTATGAAATAGATTGCTTATATGATAAGTTTTTATACAAAAGGACTCCATAAAAGAAAACAACATCTCCAAGATAAGATATCACAGATAAATTTACACAATATGCTCCAGTACTTGACAAGGACACACCTGCTGCGAGACAAAGCGTGGCCTCGGTGCCATTTTCTGTGATTCTTCTTTCCTCAGCTGCTCATCATAGCAGTTTTTCTTTGTGAGATCTGAGATGACCTGTATAGAGGTACAACGCGGCAAATTAGCTTCACTGAGTGCTAGCAAGGTTTACAAGAAAATATTTGCTATAGGATGTTGATAATAATCTATATAATGAAAAGCAAAAGCATAAACTTCCAAATACTTGCCTCATAAGCTGACTGAAGCTTTTTGAACGATTCACAAGCCAATGGATTTCCCATATTTTTATCAGGATGTACAAGTAGGACCTAGACAAATAAGAAAAAACATTGGTTGCAAAAAATAAGAAAAGAGATAAAGGAAGAAAAATAAAAAGACATGACATGAATTCTCTTGTATATACTAATAGCTAGTACTGTGTTACCATTCTGTGATATTCTTTTTTCAGGACTTTCTGATTGATGCTTTTATAACGAGGGATGCCCAAAACATCATAATGGGTTGAACCATCCATTATCCTCTTCATCTCATCCAATGAACTAGAATCAGATTTCACTACTTTACTATGAGATTCCTCTTTTTGAACATGTAACACATCTTTGGTGGGTGATGAGCAATATGGTTTTGCAGAAGAGACAGTCTCAGGTTCACTGTCAGAAGCTGAAGAGAATTCACAACTACGATAGAACTGATCCATGACTGGATCAGAATCCTTCGTTTTTTCAAATTGTCTTTCTTCTGTACTTTCCTCATATCCTTGCAGCAACTTATTCATAACATCATTTGTCAAGAAAGAAAGATTGACTGTAAAGAAAACTCCAAGCCATCCAACACGAACAGCCACACAATAAATAGCATATGAAGTCAAAACAGGTATCACATATCGTGCATGTTTCAAAGAGCACATACAACCTGCATTACCGCATAGGAGCTTCTTATCAGGTGGAAAGAGTCAAATAACCATAAGTGATAGAAAAAAAAAGGCTACATAATAAATCTATATCATTCTGAGGAGAAACAATAACAGAGAGACGAACCTCCAGCAACCAGAATCATTCCTGTAATCCAAAAGTAGCCATACATCCACATAATCAATATTCCAAACATTCCGACAATGAAAAGACCAGGTGTATAGCCCATGTAGTGAATAACTGCACCAGCAGCTCCCTGAAATACCCAGCCATGATGAATCAGATAACAGAATATCTTCAGACATCTTTATCAAAGGCAATATCCTAACTTGCATGTAAATGCTATTCCTTCTGATCCAAAAAAAAAAAGCCAAAACATAATTTGCTTCAGATTTGGGCACAAATTAAAGCAACGCGTGCAATGAAGAGTTATACCCTCACTAATGACAAGTAAGCATTTAATTCCAACAGATTGAAGTCATAGGAAATAAGAGGATGATACTTTTAAATTTATTTCAGTTCTACAGCTTAAATTTATGTGATATCCAGTCAATCTAGCTGACAAAGTCAGATGCTCAACTCACAAATAAATCCTACCAGGTAAGATACAAATTTCCCTTTAAGGTGATCCCACTCTGTCACTGTAATTTTTATTCAAATAGACAGATTCAAGCTATGGTAGACAAGGGGTATGATTGCAACTACTAGTTAAGTCCATCCGTAAGAAGCTCATTAAAGTCATAAATGCTAATAACTTATCAATGAGCCAATTAAAGAGCAAGAGGATTAAAAAAAAGGGCAGAACTGTCAGATTAACCAAAAGGACCTAGCACATTTCAAATGAATAAGAGGGTCCAGAATCAATCAGAAAATGTATTTCCGTAATGTATAAATATTCCTACTGTAGCATCATAAATTAATGCAAACGCTCTAGATATAACTAAACAGCAGAAAATAAACTTAAATGCAGTGGAAGTTCGTAGATGCAACTAGAGATAGAAAAATGCAGCTACTACAAGCATCGAAGAAACAATTGGTGGCACCACGTCATGGATAGCAATTCTGTCACAGTCTAGGACACCCAACCTTTTTTCAGCACAAGATAGAAGTTTAACCATACTTTTAGACTAAAGAAATGTAAACCCACATCCAACTCAAAGTGGGATAGCAAAAGCAGCACATGACAAGACTTAGATTCTGTGATCCAAGCTCTTATCCGGTACTAAATCCGAGCTCAAGTGCGGAGCAACAAAACAAGTAGGATTAGAAGGACGAACCAGGCTAAGTAGCGCGTAGAGAGCGCACGCCGGCGAGGTCACACACACGAAGCCGCTCCAGAGGATCACGAAGACCGCCGCAGGGCCCAGGCTGGCCACCGCCAGGACCCCCCTGGCCACGCAGCCGCGCCACTGCCGGAGCGCCGCGAGTGCCAGGCGCGAGGAGCTCACGCAGGCCCGGGACACCGCCGGCCAATGCCGGTCGACCAGGAAGGCGAGCCGCTCCCTGCTGCCGCATGCCGCCGTGTGCGCCCAAGCCGGGATGTGCTTCTGAGACAGCACCCACATCCACCCCTGCTTCCACAGCTCCAAATCCGCCATGGGCGACGCACGAATTCGACCGAGTTCGTCAATCCAGAGACCGCATGACCCCCATCTCGTCCAGCCGAATTCAAAAAAATTCCACCATAAGACCGCAGAAACTGCTCGCTAGACTATTGACACCAAGAAACTGCTTCCCCCAAGTCCCAACACAATCAAGCAGCTCCAAGAACAGGAAGAAGCGCCTGGACCAGCTCAAACACTTAAACAAGAGCCGCACGCAACCAAGCCACACAGGCTCGCGCGCACCGGATCGAGTTCTAAAACCCCTTACGCCACCTCAGCAGAAATGGCTGGGGATGGCAGGAGCCGCCGCTGTTGAGCCAAGAAACGACGAGAAATCCCCGGGGGAGCCTCAGAAAGGCGCTATCTTTCGCGTGGTTTCGGAGCCGCCGACACCTGGAGATGGATCTTGCGCCGGTGAATCGGTCGGGTGGGGTGCTAAAACAGACGGGAATCTGAGCTTTGGCACTGCTTTGCTTTGCGGCAAGCTGCGCCCTCCTTTTGCTGGTTTTGTCCCTTAATAAAAAGGGAAAAGCGAAGAACAAGAGATCTTGCCAAAGAGCTCTCAAGTGTGATGAAGTGTGCTGTGTGTGAGGAAGAGAGAGAGAGCAATTTGCTGGCCCCCTTCGGATGAGATTTTCGCCGCGGGATGCGGCGGCCCTGCTACTGTTGAAGTTTCACTGTACATAATGTTTGCTACGGAATAAGCACAGAAAAAAAAAACGCTGCATCCAGCGGTTTCCAACGCGCTCAGGAGAAGGCATGATATGATCGGTAGTACAGTGAATGTTGTGTAGTGGACAGAAAAACCGTTATTTAACTTTTTTCAACTCTGTTTTTGATTTGTTATTAAGTGAGAAGAAACATGGAAGCAAGATCGAGTGAGAGTTCATTTGATCTGTTCGATCTTTTTCTAGACCTTTTATCTGCTTGATCTTAGCTTTATGTACTGTTCCTGCGTATGGGAAGGTTGACAGGGGTAAATTGGAAAAATGTTTTGGAAACTGTGTGTTGGCAACTCCAACGAAAAGCTCCTGTTTTTTAACGCCACCCCAGAATGAGCGTATTCAGAAATGGCGAATAAGAACACGTTCATGGCGGTCGCAATTGTTTCTTCTTGCCTGCATTCAGCATGTCATGAATAGAAAAGGTGCAGGAAGTAAAATGCAGGTGTCCGAGTGAATATCAAACAGAAAAGAACAAAAACAATAGTATCAAACATTGAGATACAGAAATATGTTGTTCCTCTCTTGCCCTTTTGGTTGTTACTGTTTGGTACCGAAATACTATCTCCGTTTTAAAATATAATTATTTCTATGTTTCAAAATCTTTTAACTTCTACCAATAATATCTAAAAAATTATATAATTTTTAATATAAAAATATAATTTTTATAAAAGTTTATTTAATGATGAATTCAGAATATAATTTTTATATGATAAAACATTATTAATTATATATTATTAATGGTCAAAGTAATAAAGTTTGACTTTGACTCATACAAATGCCCTCAAATTCTCAATCTTTCAAATTTCTGTTTTTGTAAAGCAGCAACAGAACATTCCCAGAGTTAATACTCCGTACCATGCAATTTGAACACCATTCCGTGAAAATTGGTCACATCACATGCCATGCACATGCCTAATTATTGGGGCAGGTGCTGTTCGTAATTTTCTATGTAGAGCTGCGTGGTAAAGATTAAAGAGGCATACGCCATTGCATCTCCTACTCTAGTTGACCTGTGATGGTCAGGAAGCGTCCGCCTGACCCCAACCAAGGTTTTGGTTTAGCCTCAAGCAAAGCAACTTGGAATATAATTTTTTCCCGTTCTCTTTTTATCTCTTTGTTACCTTTTGTTTGCATGCTTCATTCACTCATAGCTACCCCAAGTTACTTTGACCATCTTTTTTTTTTTTACAGATCAAGATCATGAATATGAATGCACATCAGATGGCAACATGATTTTTTTTTTTGCTTGTCCATGATGATAAGCAAGGTGTCATGGGTAGCAACACAAGTGCAGTTTGATTTGGATTTTTTGCTTGGCATTTGAAAACTGCATTTGCATTTTGTAGCTTTTTCTATTATTAACTGCAGTGTCAAGAAGATTAGTCCACCAACATAGCATAGCATAAAGATTTCTACCTTGACTCGATGCTCAATATTCAATTTGCCATTTTATATTCTCAACAAAACAGAGGCAAAGTCAGATGAAACACTCGCATTGAACTCCAAATTCCAGATCTTTTCCTCGACTGACTTGTTCTTGATGTTACATCGCACTTTTTTATCGCGCATTTTCAACAACGAAAACTTATGATAAATGTAGATATATAATGTGACACAGCAGCCGGCAAATCAGAGACATCACGGCCTTGGCGTAATCACGTCATGTGACAGGAGCATTGCAAATTGGTGGACAAACCAACCAGAACAACCCAGTTCCATTGACAACGAGGGGTTCACATACTCACACAGCTTGTCATGTTACCTACTCACCAGTTTCTCACAAATTCTAGATGCAGTCAAGAAGCTGGATAAAGGCAGCAGAAGCTGAGCATCACCACTTGTTAATTCTATCGAGGAACTGGCTAAACAGCATCCTGAACCGTAGTACATGCTTTTTGAGCAATCCTTGCTTGTCAAGCCTCACGATTTTTCATTTTTTTGTAGCAATACTATTTCTGATGCCTTTTAAGCACAGAACCCAAATATATTATGAACATATCATCGGCAAATAAAACTTGCATCATATCATAGAGGCCAAAAGGCATGGCATTATGAAGCACATGACAACCCTATACGCTATAGTAGTTGCTAGGATCTTTCTTGTGATAAATATTGTTTACATGATGTTTGTGGGTCACAAAAAATGAAAAGAATGAAGATAGATCCAAAGGGGGGACAATGAAGAAAAAATTACAAAAATAAAAAAATAAAGGCCTGGGTCACAGCACCAATAATTCGGTGGCTGAATACACACATTTTTCACGTGCTAACATAACCCAACACACCACAAAACAAGTGGCCTGTGGATGGTGGAATAATTCAACAAACCACAAAACAAGTGGCCGAATACATACATTTTCTGCGTGCTAACTACAATACATGGCTCTTGTCTTGGTGTAGAGCTTCCTTGACAGTTGCACCGCTGTTTCACTGTTTGGCAAGAATACTATGGCTCGCATGCGTAAAGGATATATCATGATTGACTTGCACTATATTACTGCCACCATGAGTCTTAGTCCGCAAGGGATAAGCTATGAAAAGGCGCAATAGAGTTGTTTTCTTCTTGCTGAAGCCTGCTTGGATTAATTTCAATTTCCAAACAGGAAGTGCCTGACAAGCAGAGGTAGAAAGATGAGGGTTTTAACAGCAAATACTGCAGTTATAAAAAGGCTTACCAAATACGCGAAAGCACTGCAGAACTATAATACAATCAAACACAAGATGAAGGTAATATGAAAATGCCTAGCTAAGTATGTAATATCATAAAAAAGGTACCATGAACACAAAACCTATATTATATCTTTCAGCTGATTTTTGCAAGTCCCTGCGCAAAGCGAGAGCTATATGCACCGGGTTACCTTTTTTTTTAAGAAACTGATTTTAGTGGTCACAAAGACAAAGAAATTGTGGCAATTCATAGCATAAATAGATTACAAGAATATCTATATTCCCATTTCTAAATTAAAAAAAATAACTAGAGTACAAGCATATCTGTAAGCTCTATTAAACTGACTAATAGATAATAAAGGGCAGGCGGGTGTTTAAATGAACTAAGTGACTCACAAAACAATTGCATTGCATCCAAGTGAATGGCAGATTATTACCCACAGTTGACTTGCCTCCCAAAGATTAATCAACATCTCTGTCTTAGTGTTCATCGGTGGTATCCTATTACAAAACGTTTGATGTCTGCAAAGTCTAAAACTGCTTCCACATCACGAAAAGATGAGCTCCACTTTGTATTTATCAAATCAACAAGGAAATCTGACTGTGCGTTGCCATTTGTCTGCCAAATAGATACAAAAATATTTGATGTTAAAGCCCTCTGGAGCAACAATACAAATTTGATTTACAAAGCAACAGAAGCAAACAGGAATAGCGTGCATCTGTCCCATGTTAAGGAATATGAGTATCACTTATAAGTGTGATTGGATTGGGCCGCTGGGGTAATTAGTAAAGGCACAACAAAACTTATTTTGGTTTCTTACCACGTGATATACCATAATAACAAAAGCCCTTTCAAAAAGAATTCACTGGTTGTTTTACTAATTGCAACTTAAGGTCATGAAAACCAAGGAAGTTCCAGTTTTGCAAGAGAGGAGAGCAGAGCATCATAGTAAAGAAAATTTAAGTTTCCACAAAACAGAAACATGCTGAACTAGTCGAGTCATGTATGATGATAACGAAGCATAATTCATGAAATGTTTCTGGGAGACATTTTACCTCAAATACAAAGAAACCGCCAGGCTTCAAAACTGAAGATAACCCTTTACAGAGATGGAGTAGATGCTCAAGGCCATCCCTGCCTCCGTCAAGTGCCAATTTTGGTTCATGCCAACCCACCTCAGGTTGCAGACCAGGTAAGTCCTCGGTTGGTATATATGGAGGATTACTAATGACACCTGTGAGTTTTCCTTTCAGGTCTTCAAGAGGTTCAAACCATGACCCTCGCCTTATTTCAACTTTGTCCTAATTTCAACACAGCAGAACTCTGTCAGTAGTTTGGTTCTGTAAGGTAAAGCAAAATGCACACTCCAAAACAACTATAAGCCCACACTGCTGATGGTTTCCTTTCAACTATAAATAGAGAGTGATAGATACACACGGTTTCAAAAACGTGTCCAATTCGTACTGAATTCTACACTGGTTTAACACAATGAACAAACATGCAAGCTCATGAAGCAGATGCAAAATTTATGCTTATGCTAGACAAACTTAAAGAACTAGAAATGACAACTTTGTGGATGCCTTTGTGATTTGTCAACAGAAGCCAATTACACTAAAAGGCGCACTTGGTAACAGTTTGACATTTTCTTAAACCTAAATGCCTATTCAAAACCCATCATTTCCTCATTATTTATAAACTGATCCATCTAAATGTCCAGCCCAAAAAGAAAAATCATCTGGTTCACTATACACATTCCAGTCCACCCCTCTGTTCTTGAAGCAAATGCATGTTCACTTGTTCACATAACTCAATGTACTTTGATGTTAGTGATGATAACCGTGAGGTTAGCTCAATACCAGTGCGAACATATCACCCTGACAATTGTTGCTAGAAAAGACTCTAAATTTCAAAAGATAAACGCAATCCTCCCTAGTACCAACCTGCACTCCGTACCTCTCGACGTTGAGCCGCGCGACATCGATGGCCACGTCACTGACGTCAGTGGCGAACACCCTCCCTCCGGGCCCGAGCTCCCTGGCCACTGCGACGGCGATGGCGCCGCTCCCGGTCCCGAGGTCCGCCCACCACCCTCCATCAAACCCCTCCACTTTCGTCACCATGTCCACGACCGCCTCCGTCTCGGGCCGCGGGATGAGCACGCCCTCCCGCACCGCCACCACCAGGTCGCGCCAGTGCTCGTTCCCGACCACGTACTGGAACGGGCGGCGGCCCCGGACGTGGCCCAGCCACAGCGCCTCGAGTTCCCCCAGCGGCACGCGGAGGAGGACCGCCGTGTCGGAGCCCGGTTGGGCCTCCACGGCGGCGTCGGCGAGCAGCCAGCGGAGGTGCCGGTGGAGGTGCGGCGCGGACGGCGGGACGAGGGCGGCCGCGCGGCGGCGGAACGCGGCCAGCGCGGAGACCGGGACCGCGTGGGTCGCCGGGCGGAGGAAGAGCGGGGTCAGGTTGTACGGGTCCCCGGGGGTCTGGTCGCCCCGCGGAACTGGCGGCGTCAGCGCGGACGCCGAGGCGAGGGGCCTCGGAAGGAGCAGGCGGTGGCGTGGGCGCGTCGCACGGAGAAGGAAGGATGAGACGACGGGGCGCGACGAGAGGGAGAGCATCGCCATGGCGGCTGGCTTTGCTCTCGGGCTCGGCCGACGTGGGAGGGAGACGGTCGGTGGGGATAGGCGGCCTTCGATAGTGATGGGCTGGGCCCGACGAAACTTATTGGGCGAGGCCGAAACAATATGCCAGTAACAGGGGCCCGTTCGGCCTATAATCGGGGGTACACCTATTCGTGGGAGAAGGTCATTCTCATTAGGCGGGCCAAACGAAACTTATTGGGCCAGGCCGAAACAGTATGTACTCTAGAAGAGATCTACTACTACAAGAATTTGAAATCAAGTTTTGGAAAACAATACTAGCCATGGTCCCTCTTAACTTTTGAAATTTCTCATAAGATTTCTTAGTTGGCCTCCTCTAATTTATTTAAAAGTTTTAGTGATAAAGAAATTTGATCGCTAAAAAATAGGAAATAATGACCAAGATTTTGTTTTTATTTGGCATACATTTTTATCAAGATTTTGTTTTTATTTGACATACATTTGTATGATCATTAGTTGCTTTATGTATTTAGTTATTAAAGATTTCATAATTGCTATATAATTTTAGTGATCAATATATACACTTTTGTTAATCACACTATATACAGTGATAAAAATTTTAGTCACCAAATAAGACTAAGGTTTTTTAACAAAATAATTATAGTGAGTAACATTAGATATAGGCACTGTTTGGGAATGATTTCCTCCACTATATTTAGATTATAAGCAAATGAAATTTTTTTTCGCTTTTCGCTGTTCGATTATCGTAGTTCAAATTTCTAAAACGACGGCCAGCAGAAACGAGGCTAATGTGGGTCTTATAGCGTGATCTCCATCTGAGTCGTGGCACTGACGGGATGAAAGGGATAGAGACATGGACTTATTCGACTATATCGCTTTGCGTACCTGTGATTCACAATAACAAACATGCTAACACCACCTCAAATACTCTTTGAGACTACGATATAGAATGGACGGTCTCACCTTACCCTTCTAAATTTTTCCTCCTGTTCCTCCAGTGACCTCAGACCACCTTCCCCAAAACCATCCTCTTGTCCGCCGCTGCCATGGGTTCCGCCGCCGCCGCCCTTCCGTCCTCCGCCGGCTCGGGCGGGAACCTGGTCCTCATCCTTGACTTCGGATCGCAGTACACCCACCTCATCACCCGCCGTGTGCGGCAGTTGGGGGTCCTCTCCCTCTGCGTCTCTGGCACAGCGCCGCTTACCTCTCTCGAGGGCCTCCGCCCGCGCGCCGTTATCCTCTCCGGAGGGCCCCACTCGGTCCACGCCCCCGGCGCCCCCTCCTTCCCGGAAGGATTCCTCGACTTCGCCGCCGACGCAGGTGCCCACGTCCTGGGCGTCTGCTACGGGATGCAACTCCTCGTCCAGTCCCTCGGCGGCGCCGTCGAGCCCGGGGAGAGGCAGGAGTACGGGAAAATGGACATCGAGGTGACGGCGGGCTCCTCCACGTTGTACGGTGGGGAGGGGGAGGTGGGGAAGCGACAAACGGTGTGGATGAGCCACGGTGACGAGGTGGTCAGGCTGCCAGAGGGGTTCGAGGTGGTTGCGCGCAGCGTGCAGGGTGCTGTTGCCGCTGTTGAGAACCGGGAGAAGCACTTTTATGGGCTCCAGTACCACCCCGAGGTAGCAACCATTACTGGTTGTGTTCAATTTTCAGAAGCTAGATTAGATTTCTTCTTTCATTGTTATGAGTGGAGTCTCTTTCCCTATATGTAGCTTGTTTGGGTAGCATATGTTTCATTGTTTGGTTCATATATGCTGAATTGATGTTGTTTGGTTTATATACCCATTGCTTGTTTGGTTTATATGTGATATTTTTTGGATATAAAGTATTTTGGGAGTTTTGAAAGAATAACAACATAAATATTTCAGTATTTTTAATCAATATTATAAAGGTGCAGTTGTTCTAGAGTTAAGAAACTTGTTTGGTTCTGCAAATTGACTGTTCAAAACTTTTCACATGCAAGGTTACACATTCACCCCAAGGAATGGAAACTCTGCGACGCTTTCTTTTTAATATTTGCGGGATTAAAGCAGACTGGAAGATGCAAGATGTGCTGGATGAAGAAATCAAAACAATCCAAAGTATGGTTGGTCCTGATGAACATGTTATTTGTGCGTTGTCTGGTGGAGTTGATTCAACAGTTGCAGCAACTCTGGTTCACAAGGCAATTGGAGATCGGCTTCACTGTGTTTTTGTTGACAATGGCCTATTAAGGTAATAATATACCATTTTATTGAATCTTTACTACAGAACTTTTGCGTTCAATGTGTAATGAAACTAATATGGAACCTCATTTACAGGTACAAGGAGAGAGAAAGGGTGATGTCAACCTTTGAAAGTGATCTTCACCTGCCAGCCACTTGTGTTGATGCCTCAGAGCAGTTTCTAAGTAATTTGAAAGGTATCAAAGACCCAGAGCAGAAAAGAAAGATTATAGGCAGGGAGTTCATAGGCGTCTTTGATGATTTCGCTCACAAGCTGGAACAGAAGCTTGGGAAAAGACCTGAGTATTTAGTTCAGGGTACATTGTACCCTGATGTAATTGAATCGTGTCCACCTCCTGGGAGTGGTAGGACACATTCCCACACAATCAAAAGCCACCACAATGTTGGTGGTCTTCCAAAAGATATGAAGTTAAAACTCATCGAGCCACTAAAGCTTCTATTCAAGGATGAGGTAACAGTCAGCAAGCTCTTAGTTTCATTTCATTACTGAATGCATTGCCATCATATATAGGGATCCCGATACTCCTCTTGCCTCCATAATTTTTTTTCTTGTTAAGTATTTTTATTATGGTGTGGCTTTTGAAAGGTGCGGAAGCTAGGGAGTATTTTGAATGTTCCAGATTCCTTTCTAAAGAGACACCCATTTCCTGGGCCTGGTCTTGCTGTACGTGTCATAGGTGATGTTACAGAGGGCAACAGCTTGGAGGTCATTCGTCAGGTACAAGCTTTCTGACTTATTGAAATTTTTCGTAACCATCTTCAATGCATTTTATTAATACAGTTTTATAATATCTCTACTTTATCCAGGTGGACGAGATATTTGTTCAAGCTATTAAAGATGCGGGCCTCTACGACATAATTTGGCAAGCTTTTGCTGTGTTCTTGCCTGTGCAAACAGTAGGGGTTCAGGGGGACCAGAGAACTCACTCCAATGCAGTTACTTTAAGGGCAATCACAAGCGAGGATGGCATGACTGCAGATTGGTATGCAGCACAAAACTTCCCGTCTCCTACACACATTTGCAAACTTTGGGTTCCGTTTGACTTTAGTTCTATATTGGTCTGGTTTTTGCATGAAAGACCGTTACAACTATTGTTCTGTAGTTCAGGAAGAAATAATAGGTTCATATTATCTTTAATTAGCTCACATAGTGTTGTTAGCGTTTCTATTAGTCAATAATGTTATTAGTTATATCAAAAACTCCCTTTTCTTTTATATTTTCAGGTATTATTTTGAACGTGAATTCATGGTGGACGTGGTGAACAAGATCTGCAATAATGTGCGAGGCATCAATCGGGTTTGCTACGACATTACTTCGAAACCACCTGCAACAGTGGAATGGGAATAGTAGATCATAGGCGGTGGGATGGAAATAGGAAATAGGCGGAGGTAGAAGACCATTTTTCTCTGTAATCAATTTCTGTACTAATTTCTGAAGAAAAAAGTATTCAATTTCTTCAATTGTCCTGTAATTTGGAAGTGAAAGAAACATGTTTCTTAAATTACATGACCTGCAAGACTGTTGCAGCTGCAATTGTTGTCTGGTTTTAAATTATTTTCACTATTGACTTTTAATATTAATTTTAATTATTTGTTTTATTCAAAAAATTTATTTTAATATAAAATTATTAGTTGTGATTTAAATTTCATTAATGATAAATTAAATAGTAACAATATTTTATACATTTGAACAAAATTTTTAAATAAAACATGGTTAATTTAATGTTAAAAGTTAATGGTGTTAATAATTTAAAATCGAATGGCCCCACCAGAGAGAAATCAAGAGATAAATTTGACAGTAATTTCAGTTGTTGTACTACCATGCACAATTTATCTGCACATTGGACACGTGTGGTATTCATAGCATTTCAGTAACCTACGTTTTTGCATACAAAAGGTTCAGTAGTGATAGGTCGTGACTGCCAGTACCCAACAAGACCCAAAACAATACAGCACCACCGAATGATTTTGGTCACTGTCAGTGATATGCAAACTGGAAATGACAGACAGCATGCAATGCAACAAGGAGCTCATGCCACACAACAAAAACCAAATCGTGATACATCATACAGACAGATCTCACAGGTGTGTAATGTTTGCGCACACAACGGCAAACAACATCAAAGTTTAGCTCCACACAACAGACACAAACGCCAAAACGTCGCAGCAAGTCCTGATCATAACAATAACAGCACACGGGTGGCAGTAAAGAACTACTTGGATAACAACCATCGGATAACAGACGGTTAGGAGGTTCTCGACACGAACACAAGCCAGTAGCGAAGCTGGTCGGTCTTCAGATGAAGGTCCAGTTGACCAGCATAAGGGCGAGGCAGTGCGACGCGCCATCATCGCTCAGCACCTTCCACACCGCTGCCTGCTCGTATGAAACCAGCCGTCCCATGCTGGACTTGCACACCCCGGTAGGGAGGTTTGTGAAACCCTGCTGACAGGAGAGGAAAGGCGATGCAGCCAGGCGCCAGGAATACCGCAGATGCAGTAAGGGTAGAATGGAGATTATTTATCATTACCTGGTTCATGATCTTGGGGAGCTCCAGGACCAGCGCTTTCTGGCCCTCGTCACCGAGGACTGTCTCCAGTGGCATGTCCTGGATGTTGATCAGTGTGGTCTCCAAGACGTCCAGCCCAGCGCAATTTGCGAACATAAGCATAGGAGAAGCCTGCACAGCAGTCCAAAAGAACATCGTTAGGTTCCAGAGCACCTGACTGCTGTTAGATTACGGACAGGTAGAGTTACAAAAGCAGAAAATGAGGGTAAGATGTACTGCGCCAACCTGCAGAGAACAGCAGAGTATTGCATCGCTGTGCTTCCAGAGGAGCTTTAAGGGAGAATCTGCGTCTTTACTGTCCGACCAGCGGATCTCTGCTCCAGCGTGAACCCTGAAATTATGGAACCATGAACTACTTCTGAAACGGAGCTTGATGACACGATCCATGGATCAGCAACTTATGAACAGAACATAAGGAATCCCAGTACAGATAAAACAATAGTAAGAGAACAAATTTTTTTCTTACTTGTAGCTCCTGCTAATCCACCTAGCAAGTGTTTGTGCCTCAGGGGAGCCTGGTTGATGCTTCATTTTGATCTGTGTGCCAATGCGAGGAGATATTGCCATCGCAACCCTCTGAACAGACGTCATCACGGACCTGACATACTGCCTGGCCATCACAGCAACACTTTCACGGAGGTGGTTCTCAAATGAGAACTGGAAAGCAATGGTCAGCACTGATCTCATGTTGTCCAGACCTGCTGTGTCCTTCGAGACATGCAAAGTTTCACCTGATCCAACCTCAAGGGCAGATGCAAGATCTAGGGTGCGTGTGGCCAATAGAACATCCTGCAATTTCGGCGCATAATGAATAACTGGTGTGACATGAACAAGGTACCACTCCAGAAATAACCCCTATAGAACAGACATACTAACCACTTTCCCATCCAGTGGTACCACACGGAAGCCTGAGGGTAGCAGTTGTGCATCATCACTAAAACCGTCATCAATAGGTGCATAGACAAGCTGAGCACATGCACCTGGAACACTCTCATCAACTCCGCTGCAAAGCTGCAGTAACAGATAGTATAATGCCATCAGGACAGTACAAGTAACTATGAATCAAAGAGGAACACACATGTACCTGCAACAGCAACATATCCCGAGACAGGACCACATCATTATGGCCAAAGCCATTTCCTTCAAACCGAACAATCTCCAGGGACTACATTTCAGAAACAAGTCAGATGAGTATTCATATGTTTCGTTTGAAACAGCTGCAAAGACTTGTGTTAATTACCTCTTCATGATCTATGGTTTCTGCAAGGGGTACCATAGCCTGACTACCAGTAAACCCACAACTCCCTAAACCTGGAACGGCATACGGGCCGGTCCGCAAAGAGGCAGCAGAATAAGCATCAACACCCGGATCAGCCCATTGAGAACGATGCTCCCTCAAAAAACGCACGAGTAGAGCAGGTGGCACATTCTACAGTATGCAAGAAGGTACAGTAGAGCAATGTTATCGAGAGAATACTTCATATATTACAGCAGAAATGAACTAAAAGGAACAGGATTGAGGGTATGCACCAACCTGAATTAGCATTGATGCTTTTGCACACATGATTCCACCCCCGAAGGCAGAAAAGAATGGAGAGGTGCTGACATGGAATCCATCAAGTTTGTTTGGAGATGACTTTACAGATATAGTAATATCTTCAGAGCCTTCCCTGCTCAACAAAGACCAGCCATCATCTGGAAAGCCACTCACAGCATCATTGAAACCTCTGCAAATTTGATTTCAGATTTCAGGGGTATTGTAGACTGAAGAATGGACTCCTATAAATATCAGTCACAAAATGGTTATGAATGCACAGGGCCATTCGACTGCAGACCTGCTTAACCTTTGAGAGATGGTTCTCAGAACAGCTGGCTGGCGCCCAGCACCATATGGGATTTCACCGCTTGATTCAAAGGCAATTTGCCTAATGTGTCGCAATGCCTGTACACAAACCAGTAGATAGCAAGGGAAATCAAATATTCTGAAATATTAAGAAAATCTCAATCCACAGGAAAAATATAACAGTAACACATACTGCAAGAGTCATTTTCTGTGCCAGGATCTTTGGAGATTCATAAAGTGGTCTAATGACTTCAGGAACACTACAAGCCTGTGGTAAAAAAGTAGGGACATAAAAATAAGTCAAATACCTCTTTTCACACAAACAAAATGCACATTTTGCAAAATTACTCAAATGAACAGCCACCAGTATAGAAGGAAGCACTGTTACTACTTACATCCAAATCAACATGATCGACAATGTAAATCATGGAGCCACCTCCCTCGCATGGTCGAATCAGATAACCACTAGGAAGCAACTCAGCTCTGATGAAATTCGGACTGTTAGGCCCAAAAGGACCTCCAGTAGATTTAGTCAACGACCTTTCACAGATCTACATAATAGAACAGTGAAATTGTAATCACTACTGCAGTTAAGTAGAAATACAAAAAAATTTGAAAAAAGTGGCAGCCAAGCAACATTTAACATAATGATGCTTGTTATGGTGAAAAGGAACAATTCAATAGCCATTGACGGGAAAAGACCAACAAAACTGTGGACAGGAAAATCAGAGACAAGAGCAATACCACAAGACTGCCATCATCAAGGCAACTCGTGAAACGGAGTGTCCAAAAGTCACGTGGTTCTGCCAGAGTTGTCGGTGCATACGTCTACAAATAAAAAGAGATGATCATTATGAAATAGTGCATTGTAACTAGTACACAAAAAGGAACATGAAAAGCAAAAAAATTCTAAGGAAATATTTACCTGCATGTAGATTAGTTCAATTGTTCCACCATTACCCGTAGGTATAACATGCAGGATATCAACACGCCGGCAATCACGATACCATGATACACGATCCTTTAGGATCTCAGCAACCTAAACAAAAACCCAAACAGGCTCAGCTCGTATCTATGTGAGTAAAGAGCAATAGTAATGAGAAACAACAAACCTTTGTGGGCTCAAGGCTCACAAGGCCGCAAGCTCGTGCTGCTATGCCACGAGAGTTGTGCGAAACAGCAATGATTCCAATGGAATCCGGACCAGGCTGTGAATGGTATAACATTAGAGATTCTTAGAAATATCAAAACAGTGGATTGCAGTATTGTACAGTTACGTACAACTGTACAAGTAAGAAGTATATTACCTTCATCCCAACCATTTGCACCCAGTTGACAACGGTTCCAGTCGCCTTGGACATGAACTCTGCCAGGGTCTCCTCAGCAATGGCGAGTAGCCTGCACAAAAGCAAGAGTTCACCAAACCATCGTGAACGTGCATATAGACTTAGAAAAAGAACAGAGTTTTTTCAGTTACCCTGCTGGTATGTTTGCATCCCTTTGCGGGGGATGCGGAACGGGTGGGTTTTGCTGTAGGTGGGGCTGACCACTTGTCAGCACAGACTCACAGCTTGTGTCTGTGGTGGCTGCAGAAGGCTGCAAATAAGAAATCACAAGAACACGTTACAAACAAGCAAAAGAAAAAAAAAATGATGAACCGCAGATTAACAGCAGTAGTAGCAAAACATCAAGCACGTGTAGATAACCAAGTACTAAAACTGTCATAAACAGTTGAATCACGAATGAACGCAGCAAGCTGTGCATCGTACTAGACACCTGTCAAGCTAAATGATACAAGAAAGAGATAGGAAGCTCACCTTGTGGAGTCGATTCCGCATAAGCCCGTTGTCGTTGACAAGACGGGACACCTGCTTCTGCAGCCGGTCGTTTTCCTCCATCAACAGCTTATTCATCGCGCTTAGCTTCCTGTTAACGGTTTGCAGGCGCGATGACTCCTTGCGTTGCTTCTCCCGGCATCTACCAACCACAAGAAGGCAGTGTTCAGTACTTGTACTATTTCCGTAGCAAAAACAAGTAGGAGTACAACTATACTAATAGTGGCTTCTAACACACAGGATTCCATTTTACCTATTGATTGACAGAAAGCGAACAAACAAATAGGTCGTGATGCAAAAACATTTCAAAGATGCTCTCTAATAGTAGCATGAATGGGGGTCATTACGCAGGAAGGTAAGGAAAAGGTGCAGCAAAAGAGACAAATATCATCTCTGCAGCAACCAAAATATTCCTTATGTGAATAATTGCTCAATGGAAAGTGATGCGTGTGCATCGGTATCCGCATCTACAAAGTCAGGTCAAAACTTTAACTTCCGAAGCCTATGGCGAACGATTCTTTGGTAACGTTCATAAAACTTTTTGCTTAAAAGGGGGTGTTATTGTCATCCCTCCAGTGGCAACACCATCAGGAAATCTATTGACCAAAACTGATGTTCAAAGGGGCCTGAGGAACAGAGACAAAGGTTACTACAAGAACGCCACCACTGAGGTTGAAAAGATGGAGGACCTCAGGTCAGACTTCAGAGTGCAAGCAAAGGGAAAAGAATTTCAAGCCAATCATTGGTGCCACAAGAGGCAGGCAACCATTCGGAAGAACATGAGTCAAAGATCTCGAGTAATCCTGGCAAACTTTCCAGACTGCAGACCATGGAGGATCCAAAATAGGGGTAGTACTAGTACTATATTTTTTGACATTTTACATCACCGCAAAATGCACATTCTAACATCTGCCAGGCACATCCTTTTGCTCCCTACCGACCCCCACAAGCCACACGAAATTTCCCTTTTCGGCACAAGAAAGGAAGTGCACGAAGAACAGGGATGCCTCGTCTACCACATCCCTAGCATCCAACGGAACAATCCCCTACAAAGCACAAGAATCTAACACACCCATCGAAGAAAGGGTCCTCCTTTCCCGCATTCCCAGAAGAAAAAAAAAAGAACTCTTCAACCCAGCAGCACAGAACCACAGATCGGTTGGGGGAAGTGAGCCTGACCTGCGGTTCTGGAACCAGACCTTGATCTGCTTGGGCTCGATGTTGCTTAGGATGGGGCACTCCCTGATGAGCTGCTGCCGGCGCAGCGAGGTGGGCTTGGGGCACTCGTTGTACACGCGCTCCAGCGCCTCCACCTGCTCCGGCGTGTACCGCACGTACTTGCCCGTGTCGACGTGCGGCGCCGAGGCCGGGGACAGCCGCCGCCTCTCCCTGCTCGCCACCGCCGCCATCGCGGCACTGCTGCTGATGATGACGCCGGAGCACGGGGCTGGGGAAACGTGGACACGGAGCTACCGCCAGCGGGCTCCCCGACTTGCCATGGCGGTGCGGGGGGTTCGTGGCTTGGTGCTTGGTGGTGGCTGCGGTGCCGAGGGAGAGGTCAGCGACGAGAGGAGAAGAAGGCTTCGGTGCCCTGGGCGGCTGGCTGGTTTTAATACTCCTCTCAGTTCCACTTCAGTCTCCGGCAGCAAGGAGTACAGTTATTGCTCTCCCTGGTATTTTCGCTTTTGCGTACACATGTCCTCCACGAACAGTGATGCCGGATCAGCAGAGTGCTGCTGGCCGCAGAAGATCCTGATGAGCATCAGCTGGCCCCCCTGCGGCCGTTGCATGCCGCCGGAGCCATACGCGACGGACCGGCGTTGACTGGTCACCAGCCGTCGGATCGGGTCGAGTAACCGGAGCCCACGGCCACCTTCGCGCCGCGACACGGCGACACGCGGTGCGTCCTTGCAACGGCGGGATCGTCTCCGTAAGGACGACGACTATCGTCGCTACAGTGTTACGGTCTTGTCTCCTCTGTCGAACCTCTGGTTGGCCTGGACAGCCGGTTGCGGACGTGCCAGTGTTCCCGGCCCCGGCAGGCGGTGGCTCGCCGGTGGATCTGCGCCGGCCGCGCAGCGGCTGCGGCTACGGACGGACGATGTAGTAGTAGGACTGCTGGTGCTCCTACAAGATGACAGCACGGGACGGGAGAGGAACGAGATGGTGGGCGAATGTGCGTGCATGCGTTGATGTGACATTGCACTGCGACGACGACAGCGTATCCCTGGTGCCGCTGCCGCTGCTGTGCTCCGCCGTGCATTACCCCCTGCTGCCGCCGCTGTCGTGCGTGCTTGGAAGAACGGCAGCCGGACCGGAGCAAGAAGCTCTCTGGGTCTCAGGCTCTCAGCGGCGGGCGGCAACGGCCCATCCACGCATGCAATGCAAGGCTACGTCACGGTCTCACGGAGGTCGTGGTGGGAGTAGTGTACTGTAGTATAGGCGGTGGATGGAATAGGTGCCGTGCTCAGGCGCAGCGAGCAGTGAGTTTGACCTTGCATGGCATTTCCACCTCGCGAGGGGCTTCTTCAGTGCTCGTGGCGGTGCAGCTGCGCCCGGCTTGCTTAATTCTCGATGTCAAACCTAAACTAGTCGCTTAATTATTGGGTCGGACACCGATAATCCATCAACGCACACAGACAGGGAAAGGAGCCCTAGAGGACAATTTGCCTGCTCCGGCCGTCCTTGGGAGACGCGTCGCTGCCGGAGCAGATGCTCACCCAAGCTACAGTGTCCTCCCATCGCTCCACCGCCCGTCTCAGTCGACAGGGCAGGGAGGCAGAGGTGTGCGCGCCGGCTCCGGCTTTTTGCAGGCGCGCGGCCGCAGCGGGCCGCGTGCGGCGCGGCGCACGCCATGAAAAGCCGGGGCGCCCTGGCTCCGGCTAGTTGGCCTCGCTCGCTCCACTGCCTTCGTTCGGGTTCGTCTCTTCACCCCCGCTAGCTTGTCGTCGCCGTCCAGGACGTTTTAAAAATCAGCTTCAAAATTTGTCAGCTGCTGGCGGTGACGCTGCCTGCATCGGGTGCATAGTGCATACCCGGGACATCAGCATATGCATGCAGGGGAGGAGCTGGACCCGCTTTGGATGGCATTTTCCATGTTTGGTTTCCTCGCGAATCTTGATTCATGGCTGCCACAGCAAGGAGCAAGTTTCGCGAATCTTGATTCAATCAGCTACAGCGAGGAGGACAGCATTGATGAGGGACATTTTGGTATTTTGCTTTCCTCGTTGTTTTTGCCTAGGGATTCCTCGAATGCTCGTAACATTGGACAGCTCAAATTATAAGTTATTTTATGTTTCTTAAATTTTTTCAAATTATAAATTATTTTTTGAAACACTTTTTTCTCTTTTTAATACATTTTTTACTTTATTTTTTTTTATTTTTAAATCATTTCACTTTTTTCAATTTTCTTACTCCAGTTCTTATACCAACCTCAAAAACAATCTATAAAACGGGGACGAAGGAAGTAGTATTTTTTCTTTTCCCCGACCAGGAAAAATTGATGCTCCGTCCCACGATCGTTCGCCTCAGATTATCTGCACTATGCAGAGATGCGCCCCTGCATCGGCATCGCCTGTGGTTGTTGGGGCTGGAACAGACGTGAAAGCCCTTCAGCGCTTGGTGAAAGCTGATGGATCATGGATGCGAGTCCACGCTGCATTTAAGCCCCCTGACGCAGCGAGCGGCGAGGGGCGATTGCTCTTGGACGGATGGATGGAGGCAGCTCAAAAGCGCCGCCCTGTGCTGGGTTCGAAGTGGCAAAGCTTCTGGACTGCTGCACGAGTTACAGAGTGCATTCAATCGCTTCGTCACTGTTGCGTGCTACTCCTCCTGCACACTGTTTGAATTGAACCCGCATCGGTTTTCAATCCGTCTGAACCATTTCGTGATCAAGTCAAAGAAAGAAAGAAAAAAGGAAAGAGTGATGAAGGCCTAAAAAGACTTCGCACTTCAGTTGAACTCGCTTAACACCATTTACAGCCAAGTTCAGGTTCGGACATCACCAGCTGTTTGTAGAGGTGAGTGCTGGTCAAGTGTGAGTTGATCAAACTCAGAAGTAAACGAGTAGTATGAAACAGAGAGTTTCAATTTTGGCGGTGCGGCATAAAAATAATACTCCTAGGAAAGAAAGAAAAAGCATTGCTGCCCTACTAAAACGTTGCAAACAAACACGAGGAGCCTTCCAAATTCAGAGCCAAAAAAAAAAAAAAGCTGCCTTTGTGTCAAGAGTACGCAGAGCCATGTGGACGACACGTTTAAGCACTTGACCACGCAGATCTGGCACATTAGATTTAGTAGTGGTGGTAGTTTACCGTCAATGCCTTATTAACCTCTCGATAAACCCTACCGTGGCCCAACTTCGTCCTGAAAACAACTTTCTTGGCATCAGGAGAGGAGGGCACCCCTGCCATCTCTTTTTTCCCCGATAAATTTTTTTTTTCACCTTCTCTCTCTGTCGTCTCTTTTCGTCTCCGATCTTGTCGGTGACTTTTCTTGCACCATACCGCCCTGTCGATTCTTTAGTGCGTTCCAGTTTTCTCATAAGGTTAACATCCATTGCATGCATCGAGTTGCTATAATCTTTCCTCTTTATTTCCTTGCTTTTTTCATCTGTCATAACCCCATTGCTGACAGCAGTTCTTGGTCAGTTTGGGATGCCGCCAATTTTACACACATTGCCATGTACATCTGTCATGTCTCCTTTAGATATGCTTGCACAAAGAGATAACGAAGCAACAAGAACAGCAGAGAATGGTGCTACTGATCGTTGACGTGCCTCTGAATGTGAAGCAGCAACAGGGTTTTTCTGAACTTTCAGACGATGCGTGCGGCTACCATATGCTAACAGCTGTTGTCGGAGTAATAATCTTTCAGTAGCAGTAAGTAATTGTCAAAAACTTACTTGTATGATCCCTGATCCATCGTATTGCATGCTGCTAACCAAATCATGCGAATACAAATGCAACTTGCAGTAGAACAGAAGTTACAGAACATGAGATGCACAAAGTGATGAAGGCCCCTAGGTTTTCCCCTCCAGTTCTTTTTAAATAAAAAAAAAAACTTGTGCCACCGGCCGCTAGCAAGACAAGAAAGAACACGCTGGTGTGGCGAGTGGCGACCAACCATAACAGCACAGTTAATGAATGGGTCGTGATGGATGATCCTTGCGAGATGGAGGTTAATGTGGAATTGAAGCTAATAAAGGTTCAGCATGCAGACTGCCTCACGAATGCAGTGTATCACATGCTTGTGCCTGTCTGCCTGTGCAGTCGTGTGCCCTGCTTGTCTTCCCCCCCACTTGCCATGGCATGTTAAGGGCTCATGTCACCTTTCCCATACCAATCTTTCCTAGCCTGTCTGAAGGAGTATCATTCCAGTATCAGCACTCAGCAAGCACGTAAGCATCAATTTGAGCCATACGTCTGATCTTCATCGACAATGTGTCTTCAGTGTTTGAAGCTACTTGTACGACGGAGGATGGATCCATCAAGCTGCATATGCGTGTAACCATGATTAAGTTGGAGATGGACTCTTTCTGCGCTTAATAATTTCGACATGATACATTATTAGTGTCTGTACGCGCATACGATGTACCTGCAGTACTGTCTTTTGCGAGGTACAGTAATGGATTGGTAATGTTTGTACTCTCTTCATTTTTAAATTGATGTCATCGTTGACTTTTAATTTTAATTTTGATCATCTGTTTTATTAAAAAAGTAATTGAAATGTGAAAATTTTTAAGTTATAATTCAAATAGCTCTAATGATAAATCAAATTATAACAAAATATATGATATTTATTAAATTTTTTGAATAAGATAAATAGTCAAAATTGAACTTAGAAGTCGACGACGACAATAATTAAAGAATGGAGGGAGTAATTGGTAGCTTGTAGGCTAAGCGAGAGAGGACGATGTCTGAGGCGGCCTTTGTTAATCAAGAACCTGCCATGATCACAGCGTGCAGAGTGCTTGCTGCGTCAGATAATCCTGTGCTTTGGGTCATTCGTGTCCGTACAAGATCTCATCCAGCTGCAGAAGACGATACACAGTTCCCGTTCGAGAGTTTCAGAGACAACCTGAATCTTGGATTAGTGACCCTGAAACTTTTGAACCATATCATTATCGGGCGACGTCAGAGATGGGCTGTCTGTCTCTGCATGCTGTTTGCTGTTTTAGAGCCATTGATCTGTCGAGGAATCATGTGTCAAAACTATTAAGTTTCAGGTTGAGGCCTCCTTTGAAACCAAGGATTTTGGGTGAGGCCTCCTTTGAAACGCAATGATTTTTGTAAAAATTTCACAAAAATCAATTTAATTTTAAAAAAAACACAAAAAAACCAGAAGAAAAAAAATCCCGCATTTCAAAGGAGAGCTACCAGAGCAGCTAGCTACAGTATTTTAGTATTCTTGAAAGTTATCAGCAACGATGTTCCAAACTTTCCTGCCGCCACCTTGCAAGCTCCGTTACCTTCTTTCCAAGGAAAAGAAGTATACTACAAAATAAAAGGCTGAGATGTGCTCGTGTAAGAAAGATTGCAGATAATATGCTCGAGTTGGCGAGAAAGCATCCATTATGGCTGCAAGATATAGTTCATCACATGAGAAAGGACATCCTCCATGGTAATTGTTGGCAAATATTTCAATGCTCTCGAGGAAAGCATGCTCAACGTTCATGTGATGGCATATGACAGCATGATGGAGCTGTGCAGAGGCCAACGCCAATCACAATGCAAATCAATGGATGATATACGTTTCACACACAAGCCAACATCATGCCCGGATGCCAGCAGACATGCTCCTAGAACCAAAACATGCAGTGCATTGAAACCCCACAAAAGAAATGCAGAGCAAGAATACCGGAAAGGTTCCAGCATCCGAGCCAATTGCATCATGCCAGAGGAAACAAGGAGATCCCCAGATTAAACAATCACTTGACCTAAAATATTATGGTTTACTGTCATGAATATACTACACACATCCCAGCGCTTATTCACCACAACACAAATGATTGTGCACGACAGATGGTAACTCCACCCTAAACGAGCGGACAATGGGCTAATATGCTATACAAGAGTTTCTGAAAAAAACTAACACCAAACTACTCATTGTACAAGGAGGCAAAAAGAACTTAGAAGCGAAACCAAGACTGGAAAACCTGTCAACTCATCTATGTTTTCTATTCGGACATATCCTACAACATCCAGTGACACCATTTTCTGTTGGCCCCTAGCACTTACTGTACAAAACATTTGCAATGCCTAGCTTCAGGTGCCTAATCCTCTCTCCAATGGCCAGCTTTAAATATCAATCATGATTATCTGCCTGATTAGCTGAAGTTGCACCGTTAGGAGAAGTTGGGCTTGATGGTTCGCCATTTTTGCGGGGCACAACTCCGTTCTGCTTTACTTTGTGACTAGAATCAGAATTTTCTTCCTTGTCCTCTGATTTTGAATTCAGAAATCTGCCTCCAGCACCCCTGGCTCTTTTCAGGGCATGCTGATGGCGTGACTCGTGGAGATAAGGCTACACAACAAAAATGCGAGTCAGAAACACTTGCATAGGAAACAAATCGTTGTGAGGTCATCTCAACTTGGCAGAATTGTTATAGTCCATGTCGTTCACTCCCTTTTTCTTTTCCTTTTTTTTTTTTTGGAAAAAAGGCATGATAAACAGTACTGACAAATTCAATTTGCTCCTGCTTAAAACTAACTTCCATATGAAAACAAAGCAGCAACTCAGCCTTTCAAATACTCGAGACAACTTTGTCAGTGTGTGGCAACTGATTAGTAGTCCTAAATTATAATAAAACTTGGTACGATGAAATTATGGTAGAATAGAAGATTGAAATAACAATATCCACCAGCAGAATTATAGTACAACGTGGGGCAGGTAGATCTTCAAGTGGAAGTAGGAAGAGTAGATTGGACAATTCACTCGATTATTTGCTCCAGAATCACGGACAGAAAGAACTAATTAAAAATACCAAGACATATGGCACTGCAAAAGGTGATTTACAAGACTTACCTTGCGGCCTTTGATAAGCTTCCTTTCAGACTCAGCTTTAGCCCGCGATTGACGACGCCTTAATATTGCATTGTACTGCTTTGCATTTACATATACTGGCTCTTCAATTGCATCAGTAGGCAATGGTAAACCAGCTGGATGCATTCCAACCAATGGTGGATGCATCTAAAAATCATACCAACTTTGTTAGCTCAAACATACCAGTTTATACAAAGAATGGTAATCAAAACGAATTATCTTTTCCTAAGTAATTATGCATTGATAGCCCATACTAGCAGCAGATGCATAGTGATATGTTTCTTACTATGAATGGCAGTTTGCTATCCTAGCAACATTAAGTATTGGCCTGCATTTCGGGGTACAGTGGATAAGGAATTATCTATGAGCTTACCATTGGCTGTCCACCATATGCTGCATAAAGGCTTCCATAGTATGGGTCAACATTTGGGTATGCAAATTGACCCTGCTAACACAAAATATGAAAATTAGCCGACACATATTACTCAAAATTCTGCATGAATGTATATATTTTTTGTAACAAGAAAGCATTTTCATGAAAAAATATAGTAACAATTTTCCAGCAAAGGCCTAATTCTAAGAAAATAATCCTTGCTATGAAAAATGATAGAATGTGCTGACAAAATACAAGTGAGGTGAAAATTTAGAATATAAAAAGGAAAACACACATATATTTGGAAGAATCTAGTACACGCAAGAATGTGATAGCAGGAATGCATTTAGTTACAGCAGCATGGGAAGGAAGTGTCAAATTTCAGATGGTATACAACTGATGTGCTTAGCCTCAAATATTCTGAACTAAAACAAGAACATTTCAGGTGTCACTTCCACCATTTTATCAAAGTTCTGCCCTTGAGTGTTTGCAGCACCCCAAATAGTATTTCTTACACATGTCACAATGACAATTCTCAACTATTCATAACTTAATAACAATAACTGCAGACTGACATTGAAATCCAGTAGCACTACCACTTAAAAATAAATAAAAATAATAAGAATCGTACCATTGCTGGCACCATGCCAGGAGGGGCATAGGTTGCCACATAATCTGCTGGTGGTGTGCCCACCATTGTTTTACTACCTGAACTAGTAGCTGAGGCCTCTCGTTGGTCCTCAGGTTCAGCCTGCTTCTGCATATTCTGTTGATGCTGATCCTCAGCTCTGTGGTCACCTGCTTAGCAAAGCACAAAAAAAGGTTGAAATACAGGCTTGGCTTAGAGGTCCTTATTTTTCTTTTTGACATAAAGAATATAATAAATATCCACACATCATCACTCATCATACACTAACCAACAGCATTTTTACATAGTAGCAACTAATATAAATGCAGCAGGGATCACTCTAGAAACTTTCACTAGCTATAAATCTGCTCATGCCACAAGGCGATCTACTATAAACCTACTATAAACCGGCATGCACACCCATTGTTGTCGATATATTGGTAGCACAAATGCCCCTGTTTATTATGGATAATGGACAATATGCAACTGCAAGTCTGCAACACAAATGAGCATGCTCTCTACTAGAATTCACAAAACACATGAGGATGAGAGGGGGGGGGGGGGGGGGAAAGTGCATTACACCTACAAATCCATGTATGTATCATGGCTATATTGCAACTCACAACTGTATATTTCCTTGCATTCTAGTGTTACATTCAAACATTATATGACACAACAGAATCAATCAAACATACCTGAAACAATCTCGACAACGGAAGTCATGATTAATTATCACTCAAGGAAAATCACAAATCAGGATCAGACACAGAGCAAATCCAGACTTAAGAAGTTCGTCCTGTACGCTTCAAGCACAACGCTATAGCACTTTGTGGATGAAGAACGTTGGAACTTTCCTGAAACAACAGACGCAAAGAAATGTAATTATCATTTCAGGGGAAGAAACAAACAAAAAAAAAAACTTTGCTGAAATAAACCGCAACACGTCTCCCCGAAATCAGAAGACAGATTGAAAGTGGGGTAAATTGAGATTTTCAAAATACCACCCTGGAAACTGAATTTCGGAGGAAGTTAGCAGAAGGATGGGAATTCCGTATGCACAGCTAGTTGTGCGAACGGGAGAGAACCGGTGTACTCACTCCTAGAACTTTCTGTCAATCAAAAGCTGGTGCTGTACTACCGTTGCTTCGTGGTGTAGCCATACCAATTGGCATGGTCGTAAACCAAGAAACACAGGGGGGTTTCTTCCCCCCACAATTCTTCCGACCCCCCAGCTCAACTTGAAATTCTAGAGCTCCAAACACTCCGCAAAGATGCTGTTTCGACTAGTAGTAGAACCCAACCGAATTACGCGGGCTGATGAAAAGAAAGCCTACTCCCGCGAGCTGGGGCACCAGAACCTAATCGAATTACGCGACCAGGGACCGCCGCATCACGCATGCACGCGCGGGCTGGACCGGATTGGGTCGGCGCTACTCCACACCACCGAGTAGGGCAGGCACATCGCCGCGCGCGCGAATTCGCAACCGACCATGCGCGGCGCGGACGCGGCCGATCGCGCGCGGGTCCGGGAACAGAGGAGGGAGCGACGCCGTCGGGGCCGGCGGGCTGGGGTCGCGGGTTACTACTACTCACCAGCGGAGGCCGAGAAGGAAGGGGAGGCCCCGCGCCCGGGGCCGATCTTTTCGAACCGGCGCGCGAAGAAGGCGGCGGAGGAGGGTGATGCGGCGGTGGCGAAGAAGACGGGGGAGCGGTGGCCGGCGTGGAGGCGACTGGTGTGCGGGGTGCGGGGAGAGGGAGTTTTTGGACCTCAAATTCGGAGGCGGCTTGGGGTGGGGAACTGGTGCGCTGGTCCCTGCCGGAGTTTATTTATTTATATTTTTCTCTGTTTTTTAATTACCGTGCGGTAGACTTTCTTTTTACGTAGATGTATTTTTATTTACCGCGTGTCTGACTTGGTAACCCACGCAGTTTCGAACAAGCACGAGCATTTCGTCGTGACATGGCCACTAGGAGTTTTTATTTTTTTTGGTTTGTGTTTCAGTACGTCGTGAAAAAAAATCGAAAACATACGACGAGAACAAATAATCTTGTGGTGAGCACGGTAAAAAACCATTTTACTCGATGGTCATTTTTTTTTTTGGACAGAGCAAGCCTATCCAGGGCGGACTCCATATGCTCGCTCCGATCCACGGCAAGTAAACCCGCGGGCATTAGCAGCGAGGAACAAACGGAGCGCCACAAGTAGGTCTCGACGACGCCGACGAGCACGTGATCGCGGCCGTCGGTTTGCGCGGCGCTTGGACGGACGGCGAACGGCGAGCCCCACGCGGCGCGCGTGCCGCTCGTCAACCTGCTCGGCGGGCGTCCCTGTCGTTTTCCCCGGCGCGCCAGCCACACCTCGTCTCGTCGTCGTGTTCTCCACGTCCTCCCTCCCGCGCTTCTCTTGGGTCCACGTCGCCGTCACCAAACGGAGGGGAGAAGGAATGAAAGGGGCCCGATTTAGGGCTTCCTTTGTCGGCCCAAGTTTTTTCCCGCCGCAATTCGGCCTTCCGGCCCAATCTAACCGTACTGGAAGGCGGAGAAGGAAGACTTCGCCGGCATCAACGTCATCGTGGTGAGTAGGCTGTGTGTGTGTCTGCCACGATGACCGCAGACAGCAACATTGGACCTACTAGCAGTAACCTCATGATGACGATGATCCATCGTGCCGCTGCCGCTGGAGCAGAAGCAGCACTCACCTCAACCAAGGCGGTGAAGGACGACGACGCAGGGCTGAGGAGAAGGGAAGGTCAAGCAAGCCCCGCGGCAGCATGACCTAACCAAGCACAGCACAATGGCGAGTTAGATTGAGTGGGGTTTCCACCATGACCACTTCGCCAGGTCTTTCCTTCTTTCTCTTCTTGGACTGCAAGCAAGTCAACAACCCTACGGCAGCAGCATAAAAAGAACGCAGCTCACTCAACGTAGTACTACCTGTTTTAGGGCGTGCTTGGCGTCTTTGCCGTCATCGTAGCATCCTTAAAAGCATAGAAGCGGTAGCAGCATCCTAAGCCTACGAGTAATGATCTACTCCTACACTGTTCCACGCTACGGTGCCGTAGCAGAAAAACCGATTATTAAGAGGCGGGAGTGTTCCAAGTCATTTCAAATGTGCCATTGGCGCCAAAATTGGCCCCTCCCAGGAGACAGGACAGATTGTAATTCCCCTGGCGAATCAACTACTGCTAGGAGTGCTCCTCCCAAAAGCGGCCTCGAAGCTTGTCATCCGTCCTTGAATCTGTGTGCTGGTCGACAAATGCGAAAATTTAAACTACATGAGCATTCGCTTGTGCGTGAGGGTGACATCAAGCCAGCGTCGGGCAACGCGACCTAAAAAACCTACCCGAAAATGCAGTCATAACGCTAAAAAAAACATGCTCGTGAAACGAATTAGAAGCGTCGAGACGGAGAAGATCTGTGTGGCCAGGGTCGGTTTGGCGGTTTACTAGAAAACCAACCGGTTTTTCGGTTGAAATTCGAGTTTTCAAACTTCCAACGCTTGGTTGGTCGTGAAACGGGTTAATCGGTCGATTGGATCGGTTAGCCGGCTGGTTTCATCGGTAAACCAGCCGGTTCAAGGAAGAAACCGAGGCACGTGTGCAGAAACAAAAACCGACTGGTTTTGACGATAAACTGACCGAAAAAGTGAAAAATCGGTAAAATATTGGAAAAAAAATAGAAAAAAGTCTAAAAAAAATTGGCATGACTTTTTCTAAATTCTTGCTCAATGGATAATAAAACACACGATTACAATATATCCATATCAATGAAATCCGTACACAACAAGTCACCAATTCACAAAGTCCATAGTCCATACATAAAATTTATATACAAAGTTCACACTTTACATTAGGATTGTATTTCAATCAAAATAAGCCATGTCGCACTCATCACTTGACATGATTTAAAAATTTTTAGTTGGCGAGCAACTTCGCTTTAAATTTATTCCATGTTTGATCCGTCTAAGCGGAAGTTGTCTCCAATTATGAGTGCAACATGTGATAAAATTCTGAATTCTACCATTGGTACACCTATATGGTCAGTGGTTCTGTGCTATGATCACCTATAAGATAATTACAGTACTCAAGACATACAAGTATCATTGTCTGTCTTCGAATAGTAAAAACCATATTGATGCTACCTATCTTCTATTATGGTCCTGTGAAACGGTAAGTAGTTTTTGGTGGCTGAGAGTCAAGAACCACGTTCACATCGCTTGCTGGTGGGTCTTCAGAATCTGACCGGAAGATGCTATCATTAGACTCGTGGTAAGGTAGGCTTCTTAACGTCTTCGTTTTGATTACGGTATGTGCCATCTATTTCCTAGCTAGTTGAGCTTGCCATGCCCTCACCTGCGAATATAATGAAATATGAGATAGATATGTGTAAACATACAGTAAACATAATGAAACAAATAAAAATAGTATACCTCATCTCTGTGTCTCCTTGATTATACTAATAAAGTACGAATTACCCTCCTTCCTATCGGGGATGGCTTCTGTGTGAAAAAATTTAGACCATGCCTTTTCAATTGTTGACTTTGCTAGTTTGCTCTTTGCTGTCTATGAACCAGTATCTATCCTAGTTTGAACCCGTTCTCTGCCACTTGATTTTTGTGATATTGACCTTTTCATCATCCCAAAACAATCTAGACTCGCCATCAACTTGAGAGGAACCACCACCACTTTGAGACTAACCATCTGCACCAGAGTAACCATCTGCACCAAAAGAACCAACTGCACCCGAGGAACCACCAACACATTACTTGAACTACCTATTGTACATACACTATCGCTGCCGGAATTCCTCCTCCTCTTTAAATAGTCTCATGGCAACCTGCAGCTCCTCATCATTCTCCACATTAACATTGCCCTCACCTGCAGCCTCCTGCTGTCTCAGGGCATGTCTAGCTTGATCCTTTCTCCGCTCCACTCGGCTGTCCTATCAAGCTTTCGACGGAAATAATCTCACACCTCTGTGGGAACAAAAAAACAACCCACCACATTTCTGCCACAATGTACTAAATATTATTTGAATCGTGTAGCACCTTCTCCTTTCTTCATGCTCTTGCAATATTTGCAACAGAATTCGAGGCACACGTTCTCCCCGTATTCTCACACCGAATCCGACTCATCTGTCATCCTACATTTAACAATACTATGCAAACAAGCAACCGCGTTTCAAAGCTTCAAAGAAATCGACAAAATTTCACAAAAACCGAACCTAAATAGCAAACTCACCTTCTACACCCAAAAATCAAGCAAATCGGCGGCTAACCGCCTCAATCGGCCAGCTAGCCGCTTCTACCGGGTGGTTTGCCGAGTCGACCAGCTTCTCAGCTGCCACGACCGGCTAGTCGTCCTAGCCGCCCGGCTAGCCCCGCGTATTAGCCGGTTTGCCGGTCACGGATGGCGGTTTTGGCGGTGGCACGGGTGGACGCCGACGTAGATCGGCGGATGCGCGTCGAGAGGTCGCGGACGAGGCTCTGGAGCAAGTCACGGGCAAGTGTGACCGATCCGATAAGATAAAGTCGCTTTTACTTTTTTACATATTAACTTCTGTGAATTTTTTCGACACATAAATCGTCATATGGATTCTACCGTAATGTTGCATTTTTTTTAGTTTTTACATATTTTTTATTTTAAAATCTGTCAAATTTTCAAAATTCAAAAAAATTTTAAAAAAAACCGGTCTACCGGCCAAACCTGACCGAACCGGTTTGATCCGGTTTGACAGGTTTTGTGAACCTTGCGCACGGCACGAACGCATGGGGTCAGGTGCTGCTGGATAGGGTGGGGAAGAGAGACGTCCCAATTCAAAAACCAAATTGTTTAAACAATTCAAAATGTTCATCTTGCGGTTTGCTGTCTGTAGCTGCACGGTGACTTGTATAGTTACCCTTCAATTTGCAAACAGAAACGACGGAGAGAACCAATTCATCTCGCACCGACGCTAAATTAACAGTGCGCCTACGAAGGACTAGACCCTGTCGGAATGAATGAATCAAGTATCGACGGCGAAGTTGTAGCAGCAGCAGTGGAAAAGGAACTGTTGAAGAAATTTCACAGCAGGAGTTTGACCGCACGTAACGTCGGGCGATAGGACAGCAGTACAGCGCAGGTTTTAAAAATCCGAGGAGCAGAGCAGACTTGCTGGGTTTGAACATGGTTCCGTGTGGAGTGGCGCGAGCGATCCTCGCAGTTCTCGGGAACACCACCAAATCTGGTGCGGCGAGCAAGAACAGAGCGGCGTGGTGTGCAGAGCACAGGGCAAACAAAGATGAATCCGTGTCTAATGCAAACGATTTGGTAGAATTTCAGTTTAAGCCTTGTTTGCGCCCGTAGACATTGTAGCAGAGCAGAGATGGTGTACTGTAGCCACACTGAGAAGAGCGCCGGCGGGGTGGCCCCCGCAGCCGATCCCGCACGCTTCAAGGGGCTTTTGGCTCTTCTCCACGTCGCGCTCGTGCAACGACCGGCCTTCTGCTCCTCGTCTTTCTCCGCCTTCCCGCCCCGGACGCCATTGCTGCAGCTCAAGCTCCCTGGTTGTGGAGGAAGGGAAGAGACGAGGAGAGATGGCGTACGAAAGGATACACAAAGCGCAGGTAACGAAGGTGGCTGTTCTTCTCGCGTCGCACGTCCGTCTCGTTGTTCCTGGATGGTTTTGCACGACGTCGTGTGGTGTGGCGGTCTGGAGTCTCGTTGTTCCTGGATACTTGTTCTTCGTCGTGCAGCTCTGCCGTTCCTTAGGCATTGCTCTTCCCTGTCTTTGCATTTTGCCCTTCTTCGCCACCCTCTTCTTGTCGAATCGAACAATGGAGTAAATCTAGCAGTTGAACATCTTGAGCCTTCCTGATGCCATTGTTCTCTTAAAGATGCTGATGCGGAACAATGGTATTCATGGCTGCCCGCTTCAAGTTCAGACTTCAGAGTGGTTAATCGGGAGCTGGCAGGGGAGATACAGTACATACAATTTGCTCCTCACATCCCTCTCCAATGGCAAACTTCAGTGGGAGTCAATTCCATCTGTTCTTTGCAGAACCAGAGCATGATTTTTGCAGCCATTCATTGCTAGTTTACCAGGAGCACAGTACTATACCACACTGCAGTTTACGACGACAGTAGTAATAGCTGCACTTGAATAGATGCTCATAAACCCCTCTGTGATCAATTGCTTCCACTGCTGTCTCGGTAACTGATGTTTGACCGTAAAAATAATACGTAACGCTGCTTGTTTGCGTGATTTGCTTCGATATTGGTACTGCTAGTAATCAATTTTGACCTCATTGGAAACGAAATGTTCAGCCTGTTCCTCCTACTTTAACCTCCATGTCTTGGGTGGTTTCTGATGCAGATGGACGTGACGATGTCTCCAACCAAGCTCAGGATGAACCTGCTGGGCTCCCACGGTGGCGGCAACAAGGGCGAGGGTGCGGGCATTGGCAAGTCGCCGCGGGCGTCGCCGTCCAAGCTCGACGACGATGACCACCCGAAGAACAGTCTGTTGCCGCAAGAACTCGACGACGGTGCGCTCCATCCTCCTCATTTCCTCCGACGCAAACTTTTTTTTTTTTTGGCAGTCAAATGAATCGAGCAGTTCAGTACAGGAGTAGTGTGGTTTACGTTGACGTTTCCGTCGGCAGAGTACCCGAAAGACCGGTCCGATTCCTCGCGGTCGCGCTCCGACGCGAGCCACGGCAGGGCGGGAGGACACAACAGCGGCGGCGGTGACAGCGGGAAGGAGAATGGCAGCGGCGGCGGCGTGGGCGCCGGCTTCGAGTTCCCCCTAAAGGAGGTGACTAGGGGGCCGTTCTTCCGGCAGCAGGTGCAGGTGCCGTCCAAGTGGAACGACGCGGAGAAGTGGATCGCCGGACGCCGCCACGTCGTGCGCTCCAACCCGATGTTCTCCAAGAAGCCAGCCGCGTCGGCCGCGAAGGGCGACAGCGACACGAGCTCGCGCGCTCGCGGCGCCGTCGGCGCGGTGACGACCGAGCTGTCATCGTCCAAGTCCTCGTCCCCGGCGTCGATGAGCTGGCCCCCGCCTCCGAAGAAGCTCCGCACCGCGGCCGCGGCGTCGGTGTCCGTGTCGACGCGCGACGTCGGGACGGAGATGACGCCCGTCGCCAGCCAGGCGCAGTCGCGGAGCGGCACGCCCGCCGGCGCGGCCACGCCGTCGCTGCTGAGCCCGAGGAGCGGCGCGCCGTCGGCGTCGGCGTCGTTCTCCGCGTCGGAGAGGGAGCAGGAGCTGCGGCTCCGGACTCGCCGAGAGATCGCCGCGCTCGGGCTGCAGCTCGGCAAGATGAGCATCGCGTCGTGGGCCAGCAAGGAGGACGGGCTCCTCGCGCAGCCCGGAGCCGTCGACGACGAGATCAAGACGAAGGAGTTCCAAGCGCGCGCCGTGGCCTGGGAAGAGGCCCGGAAGTTCAAGCTCGCCGCAAGGTGTGTGTAAAGCTTAGTTTTTTTTTCTGCATTCACAAAACAGGATTTTTATACGAATTTTCGGTCTCGCAAGTCGCAACGCGCTAGTATGATCCATGACTTCGTCGTCTTCATCAGGTACCAGAAGAAAGAGACGAAGATACATGAATGGGAAACTTGCCAGAAACTAAAATTTGAAGCCAAGTTGAAGCAGACCGAGGTCAGTTTCAAACTTCAAATTTCTGATCATTTCCCTCATTTTGAACTCGATAACATCAGTGGAATTTGGAAACCACTCGCTGATCGGTCACCACGTTTTCAGGCGAAGGCCGAGCGGATGCGAGCCCGCGCGAAGCAGGACATGGCGAAGCGGCTGTCGGTGCTGAGCCACAAGGTGGAGGGCAAGCAGGCGAGAGTGGAGGCGCGGCGGAGCCGACAGACGGCCCGGCTGGCGCGGCAGGTGGAGCGGATCCGGAAGACCGGCCATGCGCCGTCCCGGTTCCGGCGGTGCTGCGCCTGGTTCCTCTGACCAGCCTGAATTATGTTTCGAGGCCTTCAGAAAATCGGTGTACTCCGGTGGCATGGGAAGAGGGAGATTTGTACATGATGAAATCGCCACAAGTTTGAAGTTTCACTCAGTCAGGGCTTCAAAGTCCAGAGAAATGTGCTGTTTGTCGATGTAAATCTGAATTGTGTTCTGTGCAGTTGTGCATTCGACAGTTCAGATCCTCTTTTACCCAACGTTTGCAGAACCAATAGAAACGATCCTCTCTAACTGCTTGTGCAATGGCATACTTTGGCTCAACAGTATAATGACACCACATGAAGCTATGAGGGCTGTCACCCAACGCCTAATCCTATGCATGTATAATTTTACATGCATAGTTTTATGATGGCGTATACGACGCTTTTCCGATAATCATGCGAAGTGACATGAAACCAAGCAGATCAACAGGTCAAAGCCTAAACATTTCAAGTGCAATAAGACAATTCTTTTGACTTTTTGGCATGTAACACGCCAACCGCAATTTGGGGCGAGCAAAATAAGATGCTAGGTGACAAGTTTGAATTGTTCAGGTCCGCATGGAATCTTATATATGAGATATGTATTGCTAGTACATAATTAAGTCACTTCTACTGTGACTGCCTGAATACATAGAACAATTCTTTGTCTGCCATCTAGAGCTTAGGCTATGGCTATCACATAGCTAGAGTAGTTATCATACATCATGTCCAATTATCATAGTGATACAACCGATCGTCTAGCTATATCGACCGCTAAGTTATTCCTGGCGAAATGAACTAGAGAGATCACATGAAACAGGGTTCATCACCGATGGCATCTGCACTGCCGGATTTGACTCGGTTCGGACCCGTTCTTCATCTCAGTAGTCCAGCGGCACTACAGAAGCAATGCTGCCTGTGAGGTTCTGCAAATCATGGTTTGCAGCGTAGTTATCGCAGACATCGCCCTGTAGCATCCTTCCACCAGCTGCAGACAGAAGGCCATCTCCATCACGGACCATCTGTTGCATGTCTTGTGGCGAGACTATCTTTATGCACCATACGCTATTCACAAACTCCCTAGAACCACACGGAATTTAAAAGATTATGCCAACTTAAATGAATGTTCATAGATTTGTATAAAAAAGGAAGATGGTTTTGTGTGTGCTTACTGCCACGGATCGTCACCCACGAGAAGGATATCATTTTCCCGGTCGACGAATACAAGCTGCCAGCCTGATCTTAAAGGGTCCTCCAGTTGGCCTTCAAGGCCAAACAATCGCTCGAGCTCACTCCGTAGCTCATAATAGCTACTGAATCTGGTGATATCAAGCGATCTCCCAAGGGACCCTGATTTGTAAACCTAGTAATGACAGATAAAATTAGCCAGATCACATAAGTACCTAATACTCATGTCTAAGTATTCAACCCAAGTATCGCATGAAGTGTCATCAAAAGAGTGTTATCGCTAATCCAAAAATAAAGTAATATTGCAGTTACCAAATTCAACAATGAGTGGAAAGAATCATAACTGAATATTCCATAATAAGTAGGAATTTCGAAACACAAACCTTCACAAAAGTTCCACCTGCTGGTGGGTTCCCACCACAAATATCATCAAGAGAATTGAAAGCTCCAGAATCACCCAAACAACCAGAAGTTCCCATGTTGTTCTCAGTCAGAAAATTTACATCACTGTATCTTAATGAAGCCATGGTTATCATATCAGTTCCGTTGCCAACCCCAGCACTCCTGACTGTTGACAGGCTATCACTGATTGCAAATGATGATGATGATGAAAGCGGGTGAGACTGAACATTTGCACCACAAGCCTGGGCACTAGAACTGTCGCTTGTTGATAGTGGTGGCAGGGTTCCAGAAATGTTAGGCATGTTAGTCTGATGATGTACTCTCTCATGTTTAGGTTGCACAGACTGAACTTCGAGGTTATCAAGAGGATCCACTGCCAATCTCTTTGTCGGCCAACCCTCTGATGCCATTATTTGCCCACTTCGAGGCAAACTTTGCATGTATGAAGTTTCTTGGCTTGAGAAGTTGTGGATACCGTTGTGCACATGTAAACCTGGGCCACTGTTTCCTTCTATGCTGTTCGGCTGGTAGAATCGGGATCCAGCAAGCAAAGAAGATTGTGACTGAGGAGCAGATCCAGACTCAGGCACGCCATCAGCAATAACATGACAACCAGATGAGAAGTGCTGCTGCATCTCCTGATGCAGTTGTTTCGGCAGAACTTGCTGTATTTGCTGCTGTTGTTGCACCTGCAGTTGCTCTTGCTGCTTTTGTATTTGCCAGGAATTATGCAAGTGTAGCTGCTGTAGCTGATTCTGAAGGAATCCAGGACTCCTAGCGTTATGATTATAACTTTCCTGAACTACTTGCAGGGGTGATTGCTGAGATTGGTAGTGCATCTGCTGTAGAACAGGGCTCCCATACAGGGGATTCAATCCACCATTCAAATTCTGGGCCTGTTGGACTGGCAGGAGAGCAGAGGTCTGCTTCATGTGATCCCCAGATCGAATCTCTTCCAGTGCTGCGGCAGCCATTTGTTGGTAAGTGTCTGGCTTGAGACTCAGCAATGGATAATCTATTCTTGGCTGAAGCCATGGTGATACTCCAAGTCCTTGGAAGTTTAGTGACTGAGCTCCTCTATTTCCATCTTGAAGCCAAATAAGAGAAGAATAATGAGCAAATACGTCACTCTTTCCACCTACTCATACAAAGAGCACTTGGTTAGAGACAGCCTGAATGGAGTCGTCACAATGCATATTGATGCTTCAGTCATAAATCAGCCTACCATTGAACATGCCGTGCATGGAGGGCAGCCCTGAAGCCCATGGACGCTTAAGCCTTAAGGGAAAGGATGTAGGATACATTGGAAAAGTTGTCAGCGGCTCAATCTCCCAGAGTGAAACCCTTGGTTGTTTCTCACCAGCTGTAGACTCATCCCAACCAACCTAAAGTATATAAAAACCCCTAAGTCAGAACAAAGGGATTCATCAAGCATACCACAAAAGACTTATCAGAGTTGAACGATGAAAAAAAGAATAAAAAAATTATTTAGAATCATGATAGCTTATAAAAGAAATCACCTTCACAGAACGCCAATGTGAGTTCGGCCAACGCTCCGAGTCTAAATCACTTATGCCTGTGATTGTACCCATGTATCTGAAAGAACAGAAAGCCATAAGGTCACATATTTTCATGATGTGTATACATTTTCAACTTACCGTCTCACACTTGACTCCTCCGTCTCAAAAAGCATTCGGAAGCGCATTCCAACGGATACACGTGTGTGGTAAACAGCTTTCACATACTTAGCTAATGGAATGATAAACTCAGAAGGACTAGCCCTGACAAAAGATGACCATGTTTATTAAACGAGAAATAAGAGAGAAGTATATTAATAGCACGTGCACAGTATATACTCATACCTGGGATTATAGAAAATTGTGAAACGACTGTTTGTGGCTGCTGCATGAGCTGCTGCTGCAAGAAGACCTATATGCATGCTATCACTTGACAGCACAGAAGAGGGCATAACAGTCTGTGAACGATTTGCACGTCGAATTCCCAAAAGGAGTTGATTATTATCGTTCCTGTAAAATTTGAAAATGACTTATTGTGAGCAAAAGCATACAACCCCTAATGCTATGTAAAAGGACATTTTTCAACCAGAAAGTACCAGATAAATATGATAGAATCCCCGGCTACTAGCCTTTTTGCGCTTACAAATACACTCCAACCTGTTGTCAGGAGATGTCTTTTTGGCTGGCCTGTATAAAAAATGCAAGGGCCAAAGCATTGTCCAATTGAGTTAAAATGAAGCTAACATTACATAGAATCTAATGTGACACATCAACTTTCACAATACAGAGCAGCAGGAGCTAATGAAAGGCTAACATTTTTTTCCGCATATAAACACTAATGCTCCAGGCGAAGCCATGATAATAATCCAGTGGAAGGAAAAAAAATGAGACATGTAACTATTGAGAGCTGCTCACACATGATATAATTTATTTTTTTTGTTTGTTAACTTTTAGTTTTGCATTGACATCTTATATCAGCTATAATCATCTATGCATCAGTTGTCATGGTTTGAGCACATACCACGGAAAATATGGCGAAATTTCCATTCATTGTCATGCAGATCTCTAGCAATCAGCTCCTGTACTGGAGGCTGTTGTGAAAAATCCTGCAAATTGAAGCAGCTACAACTTTTAAGAATGCAGCCAGACGATCCGTTATAATAAATCCATCAAGGTTAAAGCAATAAAATGTCAATTCAATGTTCCCAAACACACCAATGGAGGAAAGACTTTCTCAGCCGCTCGACGTGGCACAGAGAATCCACCATGGGTACTTGTATCACTTGCAGTCAGCGTCTTGCAGAAGTAATTAGTTGGCTGCTTGCTAGCAGCACCCAATTCAATTGGAAGAAAAGGCTCCTTTTGCTCTTCCTGTCCAAAGAATTACTTGATGAGTAAATAGCTTTGGACAGAACCTTTAACGAGAATTATGAGTAAAAGCATATAGCGAAGAGGTAAAATACCGGGCTCAATGGTTGCAGTGTCATTTGGGCATAAACTTCTTCAGTCTCGGCATCAGCCTGTGGTAGCACCATGCAATCATCTCATAAAGCTTCTTTAAAAGAAATATACATGATGACCCATCAAGTGTGAACTCACATGCATGGTAACATTGTGAAGCTGGCAAATTAGCTGAGGAGGTAGATTCGGGTAGTTAGGGATTTGAGCATCAACTTCCTTGTTCGTTGATGCAGCAACCTACAAGATAACAAAAAGTAACTTTGACAATTTGAGCAATAAGCACATAATTCCTATAAAAGACTTCAAAAGATAACATTTTTTTTTAAAAAAAATATTGTTTCCTAGCAGAATGATATCTGATGCAGTTGGACAAAGTAAATTGTCAGTCAATCTCCAGTCATATATATTTAGTCAATATAAAAGCCTACTACCAAAAGAACCTCGTGAGCACAAAGGCAAAAGCACAAGTGATTCTTCATATTCCGCTTTTGCAAAATGTAATAACTTTAGTCAACAAAATCGGCATGGCCTAGTTTATCCATATATACTGGTGCAAACTGATTGATCAACCTGCTCACTATGGCCCTGTGGAAAGTAGACGACCCGGCTCCCAACCACAGGCAAAGACACCAGGGGCCCAGCGCATGCATGCCACAGCTCCGAGTTTAGACACCTTTGTTCCCCTGCAAAATGACAAACACACATGAACAAAACAGCAAGCCACCAGAAAGCAGAGTTCATGTCAAGCTACTATTTGTACTTGCCTACAGACAAGAGGAGGACGCTCAGTGAATATCAATAATGTTAGGACATGTGATCAGTTTATTAGGACATGTGATCAGTTTATGGAAGCAGGAAGTGCAAGCAAATTTTTAAGGGAATTTGAGCAAATCAGCAATGAAGATGAAGAGCCTGCAATCATGCACATCAAAGAGCAAGCTCATTTTGATAATTTCTTTAGCTCATTTAACCGACAATGCCCATGGACAGCAATCCACAATTCAGCAAAGGATGCAGACAGTAACATAGCTTGAGGCATTCACAACTGAAAGTCTGAAACTATGTTGAATCTGTGATTCGAGTTCTGTGAGATGTATGTACCTTCATTTTCAGGTGAGGCCTCCGGCATCTTGGCGGGGGAGAGCTGCATCTCCCGCCACCAATAAGACCCAGGACAAGAACACCAAGCTTCACCGTACCGAAGAACCACCAACGGCGGGAACTACTCCTTCTTAGTACCTGAACATGCTCCCAAGAACAATGCTTGCCTCCTTCCCTTGCGCCCAGAACATTTCTTCCTCTGCAGCTGCTGCCTCCTCCCACCTGGCTTCCACCACACCACGAAGCAGCAGCTACCCCTGCTTGAAGAAGCCACTAACCGAACCCGGGACCGTCACGGCAAACCTGCACCATTGCCAACCTCATCGCGCTTGAATCCTAAGCACGTTCGCTAAGCACCACCTCAAAGCTCCAGTCTTTCGCTCAGGAACCGACGACAAGCGCCGAAATGAGCACGGCTTGGTCCAAGAAGCAGGTCTTCGCGCAGGTGGCAGAGCAAACGCGCGGAGAAACCGAGGCAGGCGTCCGGCCCCGAACTCATCAGATCAAGAAGCAGCTCGATGTCGCCAACTTTCCAGCAACACAGCCACACGCAGCAGGGACACCCAGAATGCCGCAGCAACTTACCAGAACCTCCTCAAAATCCCCATTGCATGCGGGCACACCAAAACCGAGCACACCCGCAAAAGGCCGCCACCGAACCCCGAGTTCAGGCAGCGCCAGGGAGTCGAAGCGAGCCCACCGAGCCCGAGAACCCGCCGCCGAGCTCAAGGAATCTCAGCCCGCAGCGCCGGCGCCCGGTCATGCCCGGCTCCCAGCACTGAGCGGCCCGCCATTAGCCACGGGCAGCCGAACCGGACGACGCGACCACAAGGCGGGAGCTGGGAGCGCAGCGGAGATAGAGGCCTTGCTGGGGGGCAGGGCGAACCCTAGGGGCTAGGCTGCCATGGCTGGATCGAGGAGTGGAGTGGAGGGTAGTGGTGTGGTGTTTCTTTCTTCCCCTTACGGTTTATTATGGGCAAACCAAGAATAGGAAGAGAGCTTCGTGGAGATAGTAAAAAATTTATATCTGAAAAGGGCAAATTTATTCCTTCAATTTTACTCCCTTTGATAAAAGTTTGAATTTGTTTTGTGATATCTAAGGCTCCGTTTGGAATGCAGTAATTTCACAAAAATTTCATTTACAGAAATTAGTTCAGAGTGTGTTTGGTTGAGCTGTTAACTATGTAAAAGCTGCTGTAAGTTATGAGCTATGAAAAAACTGCCGTAGAATATGTGCTATGAGAAAGTAAAAATCGTTTTGTTTAAAACAACTGCGAGGTTGTGAATATAATTATAGTTATATTATATAATTATATATTATATAATTGTAACTATAGTAATATATAATTATAATTATATAGTATAATTATGTAATATAGTTATAATTATGTAATATGTAATTATAATAAAAACATAATTATATGTAATTATGTAAAATAATTATATATAATTCTAATTATATATTATATAATTGTAACTAAAGTAATATATAATTATAATTACATTCACAATCTCACAGTTGTTTTAAACGAAACTTGCTTTTGATTTTATACTTAGAAAAAAGCTGTTTTTTAAAAAACTTTTATTAAAGCTTTTTTTTTTTTGGGCTTTTGACTTTTGCGAAAGCCCAAAACTGCCCAACCAAAAGCACTCTCAATTTCACATAAATAAAAAAAAATAAAATATTCCTCCGTTCCAAGCAAGGGCTAAGGTTTTGACTGAGTTCCAAGCAAAAACGTAGATCTGTGACAAAAACCTTTTAAAACAACTTGCTACACTGCTGCTATAGCACTACTCGAAAAAAGAGTAATGTAGTTAAAAATAAATATAGAGATCCGTCGAAAAAAAATAGAGATGTCGACGGTTACTGAGTTTCACGTAAATTAACAAATCTAGAGATTTGGACTAACTACAACGAATGACACTGATATTAATTCATTCTCTCTTTCTTTTCTGAGAAGCATGTTCATATTTAAAATTTAGATAGTAGAAAGCACATATAAATTTTAGTTACTAGCTCTATTAAAAAAGTGTCATTTTTGGGTTTAAACACCGGGATCAAGAAAAAAAGAGTGCATTATAGATGAGATTTTAAAAAAAAGATAGAGAAAGTACTGTATCTAGAAGTGACGATGATACAGAGCAGATAAATTACGATATCCACCTTGAGCCTTCAGGACACGCGACAGTGGCCCATGAAGTAAGGGTCTATTTTTATGTCCACATTTTTCATATAAAGCTCACCAAAAAGTTTGTTGAACTTTTCTTTCGCCACACAGCGTCATGCAATATTTACAATGTGGCGGGCTTTGACCTTAGACCATGTTCTTTTCCGCTTTGATCGTGAAAAGACAAAAAGCCGAAACAAAATTTTAAAAAGCTTGTTTTTAAAATGTTGAAAGGTCTAATTTTAGGAGAGGACTAAATGATGAAAAGCAAGCTCGCTCAAGACCTGGTTTTATTGCTTTTTATGTTCAGAGAAGCTAAAAAAATATGATTCTAAAAAAGGTTTAGGTCACGTGCCACCTAAATTTGATCAATATTTATTATAAATTTATTTAGAATTATGAGACATGTACTTTTGCTTTGAATAATTTTTATATTATTTAAAATAATTAAATTTATAAATTTTTAAGTCAAAGCAAAAATAAATTTAACTGGTACTCTTTCTATCCCAAATTATAATTTACTTAAGCATTAAGCGTTATCATTTGCTATTATGTCTTACTCTCTTATTACTCCTTCCGCCCCTTTCTTTCCCCCTTTTATAAGTAGTTTTGGATCTGGGTATGAGAAATAAGAGGTTCTAAAAATAAGAAGAAGAGAGATTGAGTGAAGATGTATTGGAAAGAGAAAAAGTTGTCTCAAAAAATAAAAACGACTTATAATTTTGGAAAATTTTGAGAGTGTAAAGTAACTTGTAATTTGAAATGGAGAGAGTACTACTTTTCATCTCTATTCCCCCTTTCTATAATTCCTGCTCATGATCAAATGTTTAAAATATAAATTACGGATGCCTTTAAAATTATTAGATTTGAAAATGTGAACATTATATAATTAGATTTATTTTAAAAATAGTTTCATAAAAATATATATATCTCATCTTTAAATAAAAAGGTAAAAAAAATTAAATTAAAGTAGAGTACTCCTTCCGTTCACAATTATAACTGATTGTAACTTTTGAACGCGAAAATTAAATAAAAGTAAAAAAGTATGTTACACAGAAAATGACGAGAAGCAAAAAAGTATGGTACATAAAAATAAACGAAGAGAAAAAATATAGAGATATAAATTTATTAAAAATAGAGAAAATGTATAAAAAAAGAAAAACATATTAAAAAATAAAAAAGATATATATTACTAGTAAAAAATAAAATTTAAAAATTTAAATGCTAAAATAATTTATAATCGTGAATCGAGATTACTTTGGAGAGGCTTCGATGTCCAATACTGCGGATAGGGGTCTGGCCGACGTGCAAGGGCAGCCCGGTCATCTCGTCGTACGAGGATTCCCCTCGTGTGGACCGCGTGTAGGGATGATCTGGGCCGTCAGACCACGCGATGGACGGCGGGTTGCACTGCTCGACTTCTGTGCGTCAGCGCCGGAAGACGCACGGGTTGGAGCATGGTGAAAAGCCGCCACGGGACAAGACGAGACGGCACGGCGGTGCCGACACGACGGGACCTGACGCTGCTCTTGCCCTGGGCCGGACGGGACGCTGCTGCAGTGCAGGACCCCTGTCGGTAGGGCCGGGCCGGAGCTGGCGCACGCGCAGGTCGCGGTGACGTGTCGTGTTGGGCGAGAAGGCGTGCGGGTGGGGCTGGGCCGTACGCGCTTGGCGCGGTTACCTCGAGCTCGGTAGTAGAGTAGTATAGTACTAGTCCTCCGTTAGAACTAGCTAGGCTGGGCTCGAGCAATGTTGGGCCGGAACGTATTGGGCCAGACCAGCAGAAGCGGCAGCACGTGCATCCCAGCACACGGGCACAGTTATCGTAGCAGTAGTCCAACGCAAATTCAAACCGCCAGGTCAGCACCAAATGGCCCTGTCATCGATGGTCATCTCCTAACCACCAGCCGACGATCACTTCCGCCAGCACGGCTCCGTCCCGGATCCCACTTCCCAGCCAGCCAGACCCGTGTGTCCATTTCGGATCCGGGCCCGCTCGCGGGTCCGGACCTCGCACCCGCATCCTTCGTCGGCGGCCTCTCGCCGCCGCGATGAAGCGCGCGCGCAGCTCCGAGGTCTTCCTCGGCGGCAGGGCGCGCGCGCGCCTCCGCCTCGCGCCTCTGCTCGCCGCTGCGGCGTTCGCGTACCTGCTCTTCGTGTCGCTCAAGCTTGCCGGCCTCGGAGTCGGCAGCGCGGGGCCTGACTCTGCCGCGACCGCCGGCACCCGGGTGACCGCAGCTGGTACTTCGGGAGGTGGCGTGTCGGGGTACGGGCGCATCACCGGCGAGATCCTGCGGCGGCGCGGCGCGGGCGGGGAGCGGAGGCGGTGGGGCCGCCACGCCAACTCCACCGAGCTCGAGCGGATGGCGGCCCAGGCGTGGGCGCTCGGCCCCGCGGCGTGGGAGCAGGC
>BCLF01000105.1:569941-587513 GCA_001602275.1 Zoysia japonica | reverse complement strand
CGGCTCGCTCGCCGTTGGCGAGGAGGCGGCGGCGGCGTTCCTGCCGTGCGGGCTGGCGGCGGGGTCGGCGGTCACGGTGGTGGGGACGCCGCGGGCGGCGCGGCCCGAGTACGTCGAGGCGATTGAGCGGAGCGGCGAAGGGAACGGGACGGTCATGGTGGCGCAGTTCGCGGTGGAGCTGCGCGGCCTGCGCGCCTCAGATGGCGAGGAGCCGCCCAGGATCCTCCACCTCAACCCGCGGCTGCGCGGCGACTGGAGCGGGCGACCCGTGCTGGAGATGAACACCTGCTTCAGAATGCAGTGGGGCAGAGCGCAGCGATGCGACGGAAACCCCTCCAACGACGATACCAATGGTACCAATCTATACTATTCCTTGTTACGAATTCATTGGTAGCTAGTGCCTGTGAATAGTACCGTTGCATAGCGATCAAGTTTACGCTGATGCTTTATTGCTTGCTGTTTTTAGGCTTTAACTGTATAGATCAGAGGAACATCGTTTAAGTTTTGGACCATATTGACCAGATATTAGTTACTACTGACCTGTTAGGTAGTGAGACGTTTGTTCGTTGCCTCTGTTTTGTTTGCTGCTGAGGGTGTTGCTACTGAGGGATGGCAGAAACTTTGCCGTTAAGTTGCTTGATTCATAAATATAGCTGCCACACATCCTATATTTTCTATTTTGAAGTCATTCTATAGTGACAACTTGCATCATATTCTACCAGTACAGTCAAAATGCTATCGGTTGCTATGCTGTGGCTTTTATTACTGATCCTTGCGGCTATCTGACGTTGCAGTCGACGGGTTCAAAAGATGTGAGAGATGGGAGCGGCCGGACATGGTTAATTTGAAGGAAACAAAGACAAGCTCATGGTTGAACAGGTTCATAGGGCGAGCAAAGAAACCAGAAATAACATGGCCGTTCCCATTTTCAGAGGGGAAGATGTTTGTTCTCACTATCCAAGCTGGCGTTGAAGGATACCATATTAATGTGGGAGGTCGCCATATTGCCTCATTTCCTCATCGGATGGTATATTTTCAGTTCATTTGGCAAATATTTTGTTTTACTGCAGGGATGATTTGATGTTCCAGATATGAAATTGCTGGGCACTTTGTTTTGCTCTCAATGCCTATCAGGGATTTGCTCTTGAAGATGCGACAGGTTTAGCCATAACTGGGGGCGTCGATGCTCACTCTATCTATGCAACTTCACTCCCAAGGGCCCACCCTAGTTTTTCTCTCCAGAAAGTATTGGACATGTCCGATAGGTGGAAGGCTCGTCCATTGCCGGAGGGGTCAATTCAGATTTTTATCGGAATCCTCTCAGCTACAAACCATTTCGCTGAGCGCATGGCTATTAGGAAAACTTGGATGCAGTTTCCTGCCATCCAGTTGGGAAATGCAGTTGCTCGATTCTTTGTTGCGCTGGTAAGATAAATTCTCATGATTTCACATTGTACAAGTGCTTATCCTGACATCTGGTGTACCATGCTATGTTTTATCTTCACAGAACAGTAGCACAACAAGACTGACACTGTGACCTGTTTGATGTAGAGCCATAGAAAGGAGATAAATGCAGCACTTAAGAAGGAAGCAGAATATTTTGGAGACATAGTTATCCTGCCATTTATCGACCGGTATGAGCTAGTGGTTCTGAAAACAGTTGCAATTTGCCAATATGGGGTGAGTCATGCTTAACAATTCTGCACACATTCTGATATCCACTCTGGAACATCGGTAAACAATTGGCTGCCATTTTCTGTTTCCAGGTTCAAAATGTTACTGCAGAGTATATTATGAAGTGTGATGATGACACCTTTGTTAGGCTGGATGTTGTATTGCAACAAATCACAAGCTATGACAAAAGCTTACCTCTTTACCTGGGCAACTTAAATCTCATGCACAGGCCTTTAAGAAGAGGAAAATGGGCTGTGACCTATGAGGTACCTTAGCGCCAGTTTTTTTTCTTCCCAATTTTACATGCATATCTTTCCTCATACAATGTGTTTGCCTCCAGGAATGGCCTGAGCCGGTGTATCCTCCATATGCCAATGGACCTGGTTATGTTATCACGACTGACATCGCGAAGGATATAGCGTCTCGGCATGCAAACCACTCCCTACGGGTGAGTTTTGCTCTTTAACTGAACTGCAATGCATCTGTTCGTACTAGTAATGTCTGATTGTCATCTCCTCTCCTGCTGGCAGCTGTTCAAGATGGAAGATGTGAGCATGGGCATGTGGGTGGAAGACTACAACACCACTGCCCCTGTGCAGTACATTCACAGCTGGAGATTCTGCCAGTTCGGCTGCGTCAATAACTACTTCACGGCGCATTATCAGTCTCCCAGGCAGATGATGTGCCTTTGGGATAAACTGTCAGCCGGACGAGCACAGTGCTGCAACTACCGATAACTCGACACTGCCTTTCATTGGAAGAGGTGGCATGGTGGTCCATGCGGAACCACCTCATGAGCATGCAGAACAGGCTGCTATAAGGATCTTCATTCTTTCTTCGGCTACTTGTGCTACATTCTTTGGCTCGAGTCATCTCGACTAACGACAGAAACGATCTCGATCTTACGTTCTTTAATGTTTACACTGAGATATATGGGTGTGATCACCTGCCTCACCTCCTGGAACATGTTCCCTGTAGCTAGCACACCATGTTTTGGGTCATTTCAGTGGTTGCTAAGATAAGGGGAGTAGGAGTGATCTGGAATGCATATTGGATGCTTGTACAGTACAGGGGCAAAGTCAATTTGTAGAACTACAGATATGTATCCACTGACGGTGGACAGTTTGAACGGAAGAACCAACGGTTTCCTTGTCCTTGTATAATGTTGTCTGTATATGAGTATCCTGATTTGTCTGCCCTGCCTTCAAGGGCGATTGTGGTAGCAAATTGATGTTGCTAGTGTCGGATCTCCACTGGTGATAGCCTGGAAAAGCATTTGACGATTCTAGAGGAAGTGAAGCAACGGTGACGAGGAAGAGGAACCGGGGAATTAGAAAGTCGATGAATTTGAACTTGGAAATCTTCCTGCTGCAGATGAATACTCCCTCTGTCAAAAGAGATTTTTCAATGCTTACATCAAATACGTTGACTTTTCAATTAACACTTAATCTGTAAGTCTCTCATTTAAAGCCGTTAAATATATTTTTCTCTTCAAAACATATTATTTATTTTAATTTTTAATATTTTTCTATTTTACATTGCGTTAAGATAAACATAATATGAGTTTTACAATACTGCTGACAGCATAATAAACACAACAGTACACAATATGATAACATAATATAAAACAACAAAAATGTTAAAAAAAGTATATTTTGAATGGAAAATGTACTTAATGGCTTTAAATAAAAGGTTTATAGATTGAGTTGATCGCGGTAGTTCATCTAGAATGTCATAAAAAATCATTTTCACTCCTAGAGTATTAATCCATCCACCCCCTCCCCCTCTTATTTTCTTTCTTTTTAATCTACTACTCCCTCCGGTTTTAAAATATTAACATCGTTGATTTCTAATATCAACTTTTACTATTTATTTTATTCAAAAAATTTATTAAAACATGTAAATTGTTGTTATTATTTGATATATTATTAGTGAAATTTTAATCATAATTAATAATTTTACACATTAGAACAAATTTTTTGAATGATCAAAATTGATATTAAAAATCAACAGTATTAATAATTTAAAATCAGCGTGAGTACTTAGTATCTACTATGAATGGTTTTCTTATTCCTTAATCTTGGGTCCAAACTCCAAAATTACCTTATTTTGTGGACGGAGGATATGTTTTGACGTGGCAAATCTAATAAAAAACAAATCCATATTCGTCGAATTTGTTCTTTTTCCAATATTTAAGTACACGACTTGACCTTTTTTCCACCCTTCTCCCTTGTCGTGGTCGCATCTCCTAGCATTCGAGAGCCCCGCCGCCCTCACTCTCAGACCGGGGCCGCCGCACGCCACCGCTGCCCCCGGCAGCCGCACCACCACTACGGGACCCTTCAGGACGCTCCTCAACCAGCTCGCCGACGAACACCTCCACTCCCGTCTGAAGCCCGACCCCCGACGCCCGCCCCGCCGCTTCAACGCCGGGCCGGGCCGCCAGTGATCCTCCGAATCGCGCCGCCGCCTCGCCCTCGATAGCTGCAGGGCCCGCGCCCTCCCGGTCGCGTGGAGCTCCTGGACTCCCCCACCTTGAAGAAGTAGGAGGCGGAGAGGTGGAGGACGCACCAGCGAGGACCCCGCCGCGGAGATCCCTACTGGGTAAACCCTTCACTCCTCTGTATCATTAGTTCCCAATTTCGAGTGGATTTGAACAGTGCGAGAATAGCATGTGCCGTTGGTTTATGTAGTGCTCCGTTTTACTTAATGTAGTACACTTCTAACTGTTTCTATTTTTTTTAGCAATAGCACTTGCAACTATATTTAGCATTGATTTTTCCTGATTCACAGTTTTTTAGTTGGCACTAACTTTACTTAATGTTATATTACATGATGCCTAATGTAGAGAACAATACCATAGTGCAAACGAAACGATGCACTAAACTTCATTGTCTTGAATCTCAGGTGGTGATGCGTTCTGCATAGATCAAGCTCCAAGCTAATGGATTCTGATGACAGGAAGTTTGGAAAAGGTAGGGTTTTGATCAGGATCAGTAAAATGAATATTTATTTGATACACAAAGAATTTCAGGACAAAATCCCTCAAGATACATAGCAACCCTTGCTTCATTTTGCATTATAAAGCTGTAACACTATGTTTTCTAGTTTCTAACTCCCTGAAAGTAATGACTGGACATTGACATTGTCCAAAAATAATTTGCATCTTGTTAAGCCAGTAGATTGTGTAACTTCAGCTGATCAAAGCTGTTAATGCGTATACCTAGGAGGCCTCTGTTCGTACAAGTTGCCTCCAGTTGCCATTACCTATTTTGTGTTGACCACTTAATACTATCTGAAATTTGAACTTGTACCTGGTACTGTAACCATAAATGGCTGGTTGCTAGTTGCTACCAAGAAATGACAACAGTGAATTTAATTTAGTGGAAACAGAATTATTTTTATTTTATCGATCCATGTATCAACTAAATGACATTCTCAATACACAAATCTGGTGTCCTGATTCAGATGGTGACACAGTGAGATGAACTGATGCTGAAGTTACCGTTTCATTACCATCTATAAACATGATTTATCCTCATAAGCTTGCATGCAACAAACAGTAAAAATTGTTTGCTCATAATTCAAATTGAATTTGTAGGCCTATGCATTTTGCCTTTCTGGACTGAAAAGTTCCGTTCCCACTGCCTTTCTATCTCTGAACTTATAATGCCCTTTCCTTTCACTTATTTTCATGCCTTTGTGGTCTACAATATGTTTTGCTGGCCAATAATTGTGTTGTGCTAATAGCGCAGCTAGTATGTGTTTATTTTTAATCCTGGACTGAATTTTGCGACGTGATTTTACCTGTAGATCTATCATGTTTCAAATCTTAATTATTGCTATATGCATATTCAATGAATTTTGTATTTCAGGGCCTAAGGAGCTCACTGGTGCTGATGATCTAATCAGCAAGTTCAAACTGCTCCCGCACCATGACTTCTTTTGCAAGAAGCCTTTGCCATTGGCAATCTCAGATACACATTATCTTCACAATGTTGTGGGAGACACAGAAATTCGTAAAGGTGAAGGAATGGAGCTAGACCAGCTAGTTCAGAATGCATATTCGAGTGATAAGCCTGCTTATATTCAACCCTTTGACATGGAAATACTGGGGCAAGCATTCCAACTTCGAGAAACAGCTCCAGTAGATTTGCCATCTGTAAGATCCTTTGTGGCTTTGTATCATCCTTTTTTCTTTGTAGTACTATAGGATTTGCTCATTGTACTGGCTGACACATTTGTTGAGATCAACAGGCGGAAAAAGGTGTACCAACTATTTCCGGTAAATCAAAAAGCGAGTCCAGGGACAAAGAGAAGAAACATAAAAAGCACAAAGACAAAGATAGGGAGAAAGACAAGGAGCACAAGAAGCACAAACATCGGCATAAAGATCGGAGTAAGGATAAGGACAAAGACAAGGACAAGAAGAAGGATAAAAGTGGGCATCATGATTCTGGTGGTGATCATTCAAAGAAGCATCATGAGAAGGTTCGTCCACTTTTTATATGTTTCAGATCCTTGGTAGCTTCAAGTCATGTTCCTTATGTTTGGCGATGTTCATGGTGTGTTCCAGAAGAGAAAGCATGATGGAACGGAGGAGTCAGCGGATTTTCATAAGCACAAGAAAAGTAAGGTAATATAAAGTTGTTCTTTCCTTTCTGCTGTAAGAAATTTTCTCATTGGGAATTTTCTTTTGATGACGTCATTTACCAAACATGTGGCAGCACAAGAGCTCCAAACCTGATGAGATGGGGAACGGGCTACTTAGTTAGATGCAGCTGCAGTTTCCTTGTTAGTTTTACTGTGAATCCATGTAATCTATTGTCAAAAGTTGACTCCAAAGGTTCATCGAAACCCTAGTCAAAGGTATGTGCCTTTTACTAAAGAGTAATTATCTTAATTATAATGATAAGATCATACATGTATGGCCTTTGTATCATGTCTGTACTGATCTTTGTCTTTCTTTGGTAAAATGCTGATTGGAATGATGTAGGTAGATTTTGCATTGTTAGCTTGTGACTTTTTTAAGTCAATATAAATGCTTCTATTTATATATTTCTGTAATTTCTGGCAAACCGCTGGAAGAAGATGGCTCAAGCGGCCTTAAGTGGCATTACGGATGATTGATTCATACATGTGTATGGAATGATCTAGATTGATATGGCCTCTGTAGTTTTATAGTCTATTCAGCGTCTGGATTTTACTTATCTTCTTTAGAGCATCAGGCCTGATGATTAACGCCGAACATCGTAGCGTTATTTGGGGCTTCTACTTGATTGCAATACATATCGCTGTTTGTTATGAAATCTTGGCATTTACAGTTACAGGTCTTAACAACCTGAATTTTCCATAACCATTACAGTTATTAAAATATGATATGACAAACAACTGCCTCATGAAAAACTGTCTGCTTACTGGAACAGCAGTTTGTAGAGTATGTTAGTTTTTTGCTTTATGTTCACTCTATCAAACTCTAATCCCCTTGCTCTTACGTGAATGGTGCAGATATAATGGTTGGATGATCATTTTTTAATAACTAGTTGGATGATCATTTGAAGCCTGTTTCAGAAGAAACAAGATGATTTCCTTAGCACAATTGATTCTGTAATTGTTGACTAATCCAATACGTACCATGCTGCTTTTTGCCCTGAGCAAAAATGGCTGGTAAGTGGTAATGTTGGAAAGACTAACTTAAAATTCTAGGTCTACTGAACTTTCAAGTTTGGTTTTCTGATTGCCATTGATGTAGCTTGAGTAGTATATTGATTAGGGTTGATAGATACATCTACTGTCTTTTGGTGGGATACACAATATCGTTTTACCATTGATGGTTGATGTAGTAAAGACTGAGCTCCGTCTGGTTGCAATTGACGGCGCATGGTGAAGTCACTCAAATGTGTTATTGTAAGAGCTCAGGCAGCTCCCTCGTATGACCGAATTTATTATTATTCCTTTCAACTCTTCTCGACAGACATGCAGATTGGCATCATTGAACTTAATCTGGCATCCCATGTTTCCAAAAGGCGTTAGGTGTCGGTGTTCTTGCGCTTGTTTACCATATCATGACGCTTGAATTTTTTTGATCGGATCTAGGAGTATATTTGTCGGCTGTCTTTTAACACGGTGCCAACGAAACGCATGAAAAGGTAGTGAATAGTTTTTTTTTAAAAAAAATCCAGTCGTACGAATGGTGTCTCCTACACATCATCATGATACTATGTTACAAGACACGTTATCTGAAAAAAAAAATGAAGTTTTAATTCACGAGAAATATATTAAGGTTCGTAAGTTTACATTTTTATTACAAAATATTTGTAATGCATATCAAAGGAAAGTACAGGCAATGCAATTTGCAAACAATCTTCTTAACAAGCAGTAGCCAGGAACAGAAACAGAGATCAGGAAATCAAAGAACTCCAAGAGAGTGTAACAGCAGCGTCCGCACCCTACATGCAGGCAAGCAGTTTCAGCATGCCGTAGAACCCCCGCGACACCTTCTCGCCGTTTCTGTTCTTCTTCTTCTTACTACTACCACCGGAGTCAACGGCGTCGAAGTTCACGAGGCCGGTGCGGACGTTCAACGCCCACTCGACAGGCGCGCTGGTGCCGACGTAGCCGCGCCCGTTGAACCCGATCGCCGGAAGCACGTTACGCAGGCCGTGGCGGCACGTGCCGTGGTACGGGGACCACTCGTCGGCGTCGAACGCGTCGTACGTGGCCGCCGCGAAGTCGCCGTACCGGAGCACCTCGGCGCGGGACCAATCACCGACAACGGGGAGGCGGTCGTCGTCCGACGCGTCGGCGGCGTCGATGGGCGCTGACGACGAGAACGGGACCACTAGCTCAGGGGTTGGTGTTGTGACCGCGGGGGCGAACCGCGCCGTGGCAAGGGTGAACGCGCGGTGGAGCTTCGCGATGGCCGCCGTGGTGGCGGTGATCACCGTCGCCCGCCATGGACAGGACGTACGTTGAGATGAGCACGAGAGGGAGGGTGGAGGAAGCGAGAGGAACGTGAGTGAGACGGCGGCGAGGGTGCTGCCGGTCGAGCTGCTCTGTGGGAGGTCACGGGGAGGGATCACGTTGTTTATAGGAGCAGCTAGCGAGGCGATCGATCGAACCCCACGTGTTTGGGAATTTTTGCTTTTCAGGAGATCTGGATGGGAGTACTTTGTTTTGTTTTTACTGGAACGCGTATGAAAAGAAAAGAAATCCTCACTTTTTGCCTCCCTACGACCATGGATCATGCATGCTCTTCCCCGACCCCGACCAGAAAAAGAGGAGCCCACTAGCAGCTGAAGGGCCGGCGGCCTGGTACCGCCGCGCGCTGGACGGCGAAGACGCCCTCCACCCTCGGTGGCCCAATACTTGTGCGGGCTTCCGATCTTTCCTGTTACGGCCGCCAAGCCATCGCTTGCTTTTCAGATTATCCGTGAACAGTACCGGATTATCTGTTGCTTCTGATCTGTGATCACTGTTTATGTATCCCTGGGACTGAACGAATGAATGATCAGGAGCAAGGAAGGGTCTGCCGTTGCTCCGGAATAGCACTGGCCTTTGCAACGACTTCGCCACCACGGAATTCTAGGAGGACCAACCCGAGCTGCGTTTCTTCTTCTTCTCCTCGAGTTGTTGTTATCTCATTAAAGAAAGGGGTTAGGGCGCACACACACTTTACTGTATGAACTTGATTAAAGTGTTTTTTCTGAACATTAGTCTTGTCCTACTGCAGTAGTACTCCCTCTATTCTAAATTATAAATTATTTTAAACTTTTTAAGTTTTTTTAAATTATAAATTATTTTCACTTCTTGAGACATTTTTTTCTCTTTTCAAAACATATCTGTTTTATCTCTCTTCTCTTCGTTTTCAGATGATCTCATATTTTTTTATTTTTTTAATTCTCATGTCCAACTTCAAAACGACTTATAAAATTAGAACGGAGGAGTAGCTAAGATTCTACAGTAATAAAAACCGGACCAAAGCTAAGACCTCATTTTGAAACTCAGAAATTTCACAGAACTCTTATAAAAATTTTAAAAGAATTAGTTCAATTTCATAAAAAAACTAAAAAAAACATAAAAAATTCTCACGTTTGAAAAGGCCATAAACCAAACCACTGCATGCACAGGTAAGCCACGAGCGATCACTCGCCGCTGAAGTGAGTGTGTCCGATTGCAGTGAGTTTTCAAATGGTGAGAAGGGTGCAGAAGGCAGCGGGGAAGAACTTGCAATATGTGCATGCATTACATGATTATCATACGAGCACAGCTTAACACTTTTGACCATCAGAAGACGCCTGCCACGCCATGCCGCCTCGCGGTCTCAAAGCCTACCGCTTTATTAGGCGTACATGGTTGGACATCCACGGGCGGCCCGTTTGACATTTTGCTTCCCCGCGTCCCACGCCGATAAGGTTAACCACCAGTTAAACTAATGGCGCAAATAATGCACGGTGGCCTTGCTTAGTACTAATGGAGTGCTTAGGGCGCCTTATCCTTATCAGTGAGTGCTTGTTCAACTGCAACAGCGAGTCGTCGAGTCCTCGTCGCGTCTACACCGGCATCGGTGCTTCCCCGACATGCACGGCAACGCCATGGCTGGAAAGAGCTGCTCTTCCGGAAGCTTGACTAGAACGGCAAAAGGCAGCAACAGGACGCGAGGGAGCAAGAAAGCCGGTCACACGGTCTCAACGAGCCCGATCGATGAAAGGCGACAGCGTCGCCATCCGCCGTCGACCGACAGTTGGCGCTGCACTTGTTACGGAGTGCTCCGCGCGGCGGACCACGCGACACACGCCACTGCTCGTCGTCCTCGTCCGCGACGGACAACCGCTCGATCGCCGGCCTCGTCCCCACGGCCGCGGCCAGCCTGGCCGGCGCAGGCGATCCGGTGGTGCTGCGGGCACGGCTGCAGTGAAACCGAAAAGGGAGCTTCTTCACTGCAGCAGCAGATGGAACCCCGGAGGCCAGAGCGAAATGGAGTCCACTCCACGCGCTGACGCGCAACACGAAGGCGGCGCCGGTGGAATGACGGGTTTGCCCCCGGCCAAGCAGGAGAGCCCATGCTGATCGCGGGCGGCCGGGTGCGACACGACAGGTGGCCACTCGTGCCATGTGTGGACACGTCACGTCGCCCAACCCGCCGGGGTCTGGGGTTCACGCGTCGGCGCAGAGGAGTAAAAACAGAGCCATGACGTCAGCGCCGATACGGCGTCGCCGCCGCTCTCTGGTAGCAGTACATAAAGCGCCCCGCGGCACCAACAACTGCCTTCGCCGCACGCAGCCAAGCGCCACCCACGAACCAGTGAAACACTCTGCAGTGCAGTGACCAGTGAGAGCGACTGCTCCTGCAGTATAAGAGATGGTCGCCGTGGAGCGCGCGCACCAGGAGTCCAGCAATCCGCCACGACCGCACGCGTCGCCGACGCACGCGATGCGGGACGCGGCGCGTTCCCCGGGGGCGGCGGTGGGGGACGACCAGAGGTTCAGGTTCTCCGACGTGGAGACGGCGTCGTCGACGGGGGCGGCGGTGTGCTCGAGCCTCAGCTCGGGGAGCAGCGCCGGCAGCCTGCCGCGGAGCTCCAGTCTGTCGCACCTCTCCCTCGACTGCGGCTACCCCTCTGCCGCCGCCGCGCCAACGGCGGCAGTCGACTCGACGAACCTCAGCCGCGTCGTCGCCCTGCCGCGGTGCTCCAGCCTGTCCGCTCTCTCATCCGACGTCGCCCCGTCTGTGCGGCCGCACCGGTCGGGGGACGCGGCGTGGGCGGCGATCCGCTCGGCGGCGTCGGCCGCGGCGCCGCTCGGGCCCAAGGACTTCGCGCTCGTAAGGCGGATCGGCGCCGGGGACATCGGCACGGTGTACCTGTGCCGCCTCCGGACGGGCGCTTCGGCGTCGAACCCGCCGCCGTGCGTGCACTACGCGATGAAGGTGGTGGACCGAAACGCGGTGGCGAAAAAGAAGAAGCTGGAGCGCGCGGCGGCGGAGAGAAGGATCCTCCGCGCGCTCGACCACCCGTTCCTGCCCACGCTCTTCGCCGACTTCGACGCCGCGCCGCACTTCTCGTGTGTTGTCATGGAGTTCTGTCCCGGCGGGGACCTACACTCCCTCCGCCACCGCTTGCCGTCCCGCCGCTTCCCGCTCCCCTCGGCGCGGTACGTTGTTCCTCTTCTTTTCAGTACACGGAGCAAAAATCACTTCTTTTTGCTGACGTTGTTCGTGTGGTGCATGCCAGGTTCTACGCCGCGGAGGTGCTCCTGGCGCTGGAGTACCTGCACATGCTGGGCATCGTGTACCGCGACCTCAAGCCGGAGAACGTGCTGATCCGCGCGGACGGCCACATCATGCTCACCGACTTCGACCTCTCCCTCGAGTCCACCTCCTCACCGTCACTTGTAAACGACGACGACACCGCGAGGGCGTCCTGCTTCCCCGCGCACCTCCTCCGGTTCAACAGGCGGCGCAGCAGACGTCAGCCCCGCAAAAAAGGAGCTGCGGCCGCACAGAGGTTCGTGGCGGAGCCGGTGGACGCGCGGTCACACTCCTTCGTGGGCACGCACGAGTACGTGGCGCCCGAGGTCGCGCGCGGGGCCGCCCACGGCGCCGCCGTGGACTGGTGGGCGTACGGCGTGTTCCTCTACGAGCTGCTGTACGGCCGCACGCCCTTCGTCGGCGCCGACACCGAGTCGACGCTCCGCAACATCGCGCAACGCCCGCTCGCGTACCCGCGCGAGTCCGGGTCTGGGGACGACGCGAAGGCGAGGGACCTCATCGGCGGGCTCCTCGCCAAGGACCCCGCCGAGCGACTCGGGTCGCGGCGCGGCGCCGCCGACGTGAAGGCGCACGCGTTTTTTAAGGGGATCAACTTCGCGCTGCTCCGGTCGGCCCGCCCGCCCGTCGTCCCCGCGCCCGGCGTGCGCCGGTCCCAGTCCTGCCACGCGGCGCCGGGTTCCATGACCACGACCACTGTGAAGCGGAGCTGCAAGGACGCTCGGTTCGACCTCTTCTGAGTTCTGACCGTTGCCACCGCCGGCAGCCGCGCGCGCCACGCATTGACTTACTAGTCCTCCAGGTCGATCCTCCATTGAACACATGTCAGTCGTTAGTCTAATCGAGCAACCCACTTGTACTCCATAATTTTGTCGCGTGGCACGACAAGCCGCTTTAGATTGAGGCTGCTCCTCCAACCTTGCATGAACCAAACCGAGGAAGACGACGACGACGCGTTTACCGGGCCGTTTGTCCGGGTCCCGGAGGAGCAGCGGTCACATGTGCGTTGGACTTCTCCGGCGAGCTCCGGCGACTACATTAATGGCTCGTGTTGACCTGTCTCCTCTGCTCGTGGTGGTTCGTGGAGTGGGTTTGCTTGTTTGCTGGGAAGGTGTGTGACAGCTTTGGCGACTGGACGATTAGTTTACTGACAGTGTCGTGGGTTCTTAATTAATCACAGAAACTACTGTAAGGACGAGGACATTGTGTCCGCCCAACAGCGAGCGTCTATCACTTCGCAAGGGACCGGCCGGGCATTAGCACGGCGGCGCAGCGCCGCCGTCCACGAACGACGGGACCGGGCTCGACGGACCGGCGGATGGATGCGTGATCGATCTAGCTGCGGTCAGTGCTTTGCTGGTCGGTGTCGCCGTCGTCGATGCCTTTTCCCGGCGGTCGATTCATTTCATCCATGTCGGGGTCAAGGATTATAAAACTGTTTAGAACTGGTAGGTTTTTGTTGTTTGTTTTGAAATCGGTCTGGTTCAGTTTTATCGAACGATTAGTTCAGTTTTATCGAACGATTAGTTTTGTTTTAAAAATTTTAAAAAATTTGGAATACGAAAAACCTGTAAAACCGGTAAATAAATCGATAAAATCGGTCGATTAACCGGTGAAATTTATGGGTTTTAAATTTTAAAATTTGAAATCGTAAAAATAAATTGATGAAACTCGCTTAGCTAACTAATGAAACCGATCGGTTGGTTTACTGTAGTAGTTTATTCAAATTTCGAATTTTTGATTTAGAGCAATTTTCGATCATTTATTTTATTTTTACAGTTTTCATTTAACTGAAATCTGCAGCGGTTTACTGTAGCGGTTTTAACGAAATCTGTCGGGTCGCCGGCCGGTTTCGGAACCACGGTTCCTCTTCCAGTTGCATCGACTAGACACATTTCGACACGGGGGCATGAAGGGCAGCAACAGAACAGAAGCCGTGGGATTGTCGAGAGGTTGACGTGATCCCTGGCAGGCTACGTTCGGCCCGGCACAGTGCACCGCTCCGCACGCAAGAAAAGCCGGGGCCTGTCCGTCGTCGCGCCGGGCCCCCGCCGTTCTCGCACGGGCGGCAGAGCGAGAGCGCCATGGGCTTTGACCGTACGGCCTCCTTTGATTAAGAATTTTTTTTATTCTTATATTTTATTAAAAAATTAAACTAATTCTTATAAAATTTTTAAATATTTTTTATGAAAACCTCTTGTAAAGCGACGCGCTCAATCAGGCCGCGAGCACAGGGACGGGACCGTGAGTTGATCATCGACTAGAGCTGCAGGTGAAAACTGGAAATGGCTCTTCCGAAAAGCCGTGGTTCTTCTTCCGGTTGAGAACAATGGCGAGCCAACAAGTTCGGTTCACTTCTGCTCCAGCACTACTCCAGTACTCCCGCTGTGCTTGCACGGGATCGGCGAGCAGGCGATCAACTGTACCACGGGAAAGAGTCTGGTGGCTTCTGAACTCCGCCATCGGCGGCGACGGCGACGACGCATAATCGCCGGATCACTTTTGCAGCCTCTCACCCATCCACCTTCTTCCCGCTGCAGGGTGCGGACGAGCACTGCTGCTCGGAGTAGGAAAAAGACAGGCCAGGCAGTAGATTGCGAGCTCTGATGTCATGCATGGCACAGCACGAGCTCGATCGGTGCTGCGCCGCGGTAATCACCATGCAGCGCAACGCATTAGACCAGCTTTTAGCTTGGGGTGCAGGAGGCTATAGCAGGAGAGTTGGAGGAGGAAGATGGATTGAGGCGCGGCGGCGGCGGCGGCATGCGTGAACAGCGAAGCTGTGTGGTGCATCATCTACCTGATGTGATGCGATGACACGTCCGTACGCACGCTTGGGGTCCTGGGGATCAGGATACTGTGAGACAGGCGCGCGTTTCAAGATCCCGGAGAGGAGGCCACGAGAGTCGTCAGAATATCTAAATTGCTTTTAATACTGTACATGTCTTTTGGGCCTGGCACCAGAGGCCCATAGTGAGCTAAAGCCCAGCTAGCCTAGATCTCTAAGCTAGCCCAATAGTTTTGGACCTGACGACCGCCGGAAGGTCCATAGAATGCAGGACTAACCTTACGAAGATGCTCGCACCCTGGCAGTCGTTTGTGATGTAAATGTACTGAGAAAAGAAAATGTTATCTCGAGAAGTAACGCACTCTGAACAAACTGGCTATATTTTTTTCTCACAGGCCCCCACCAGTACCGTGAAGAAAATAAGGCAACTGAATGATATACAATTATTAAAAATGCAAACACCACATCTTAATATATTAAAACGCATACGTACTCTCGCAAATTGTGAATCCACATCATCAACAACCGTTCGATCTGCTGTGTAGAGAACAACAACCGTTGGATCGCACCATTCAACTTTCTCTCTATACCCTTCAAGAAGACTCGAATCCCGGTCCACCTCCTGCCCCTCCTCGTGCAGCGCACCCGCACGCCCCGGCCGCCGCTCGTGCCGCCCTAGCCACTGATCGCGCCATTCCCGCCCTTGCCGCGCTGCCTCGGCCGTTCCTAGCCGTAGCCGATCTCCGCCTTAGCTCAGCTGCCCGTCGCTTTAGCGACTTTTTATGAGGAACCGTCCAAGTTGAGTTCCAATTAATCGAATTAGCTTGATATTCAAACCGAACTCAAGCTCCATTCAACTAACGAGAAATTAACCCCGGTAGTCCCCCGATATGCTTTCCAAACACTGCCCAAGACAATAACATATCGGTATTCAACGTTGCACACATCACATAGGGATCTCACATATATATATATATATATATATATATATATATATAAAAGTTATTATAAACCTTAAGTAAAAATTCAGAATTGGAACAAAAATGAGAGCAGCAGGGTTGAAGTTTTAGCTCTCAAACTCTCTAAGACATAATTAAACAAAGTACCAAGTTTTTATTTAGCTTCTAAACACGACGGTGAGTACTACGCAGCGAAAAACATTTTAAAACAACAGAAAGACAGTGTGCTCATCCCACGAACACTACCGTCACGCAAAAGACGAACAAAACTTCTCATCCCCTTCGCCGGCATCGGCAGAGAAGAAATAGCCAAAAACCATCTCATCCGCATCTGCAAAACTTTAACATTGCAAACGTAAGTACGAAGATACTCAACAAGACTTACTCGTGGGACGTACATCCCGACTCCAAAAATCATGAATGATGCATTAGCAAAGATAATAATGCAATAAAGCTTAATTGCAGAAAATCAGTACATATTAATAAATTATAAGCCTAAACTAAAGACTCATGGACAACTTAATTACTAAACCAAAGCAATAAAATAATTATGCAAGATCGTAATAAGAGATGTGTCAACAATACATCTCTAATATATCCCACAATTTTACTATCAGTGATTAAAGAATTGAAGTTGTTAACTACGATGAAAATGAACGGACACCAAGCTTAGTCATAACCGAGATCGTGGCGATTCGAACCGATTATACACCCTATAGGGGAGTTCAACTGTACCCACACGACTTGAGAACCATCCGGCTTATGCCACTCGCGACGTCGCATAAAAAGGTACTCACGTCAACTTTTCTCTCATCTATGCCCGAACGGTTAGACAATCGACACGTCAGAGAGGATCGGTTCCGTGTCTCGTAGGAGCCCAGCGGTCACTCGTGCGTGCCAGTCAACATACCGTCATAGGCCAAACGTTAGTATGCAAATGAGATATTCGGCTTGTCTTACCATTATATTCGACATGTGGTATGAACGAAAAGTGCTTAGGCCAAAAATTAACAACGGTCAGTCCTTAACCGACACAAACAGGGCTACCGCACACAGGACTCTTTTCCTGTGTATACTTCCCTGTCCGGTCTCCAATTCATCATCCTCAAGTTTAGATCAACCATACGAGTAACAAGTTAAATAAAGATTCTATTCCTGCGAACAGGTGATGACCTTCCACCGATTCGACTTCTACCGGTCTAAGCATGGCTAAGCAAGACACACCGCATCAAAGAACTTCCAACCCAATCTATAAACCTAAGACTCCAAGGAGTGAGTAATAATCAGATCTAACATGACCACATTTATCTTATTGCCCGATAAATGCAATAATAATACACCAATTCATTTCATAATATATAAAATAAGGATAAGTATGCATGATGGTTGCCTTGCGATGTTGAAGTCTCCTCAGCAAAACTACCCATAGGTGATTCACCCTCTGGAGCACCCACGTCACTCTCGAGTATGTTGTTCACTAAACAATGAAACAACGACAGTATGAATATGCATGCTATGCAATGCCACGACAAATGCAAATAGCAAAGCAATTTTATTTGTTGAGTTAATATGTGAGAGACTAAGCGGGCTGGTAATTACAAAAATACTAAATTGATTATTTTATTTATAACCTTTTCTATTACTAGCAATAGTGGATACTAAATTTTAGGTAGTTAATCATTTTAAAACAGTAAGGTAAATAATTTGGCTAAACCTAATAGGTAAAAATATCACTAGCGTTTAATTAACTACCTTGAGTAATATAACCAAATTTAGTATAAATAATTTAGTTAATTACTAAAGCAATTCACTTAATTTGGTTAGACAAACTAATTTAATACTACTCAGTAATGTTCCTGGGCTCTAACCAATTTTAATAGGTCA